>VNJR01000946.1:77703-197289 GCA_008042585.1 Drosophila punjabiensis
GGGGGGGGGGGGGGGGGTGCGGATCCACTCGTACTCTACCCCCCGCGCAACCTCACTCCCTGCCAAACAAATCGAGTGCTACATTTACAGGACCCTAGTGGCCTCCTGATTTCCCCGCTCCTGGGGAGTCCAGTGTCCTGAGTCCCCTCTTTAAATGCGCCAAATGTCCTGGTTAACAAAGAAACAAGGAAAGTTTGGCTACTCTTAAACATATAAAAATAAAAATATTAATATTAGAGGAATTATAAACTTTTAAAGGGTTTTTTTTTGCATAACCATTACATGTAAGTGTCAATGAAGATGCCCCAAAAAGTATGCTACAATTTAAGCTTATAATATTTCTATAAATATAAAATATAAATAAAAAATTATATATAAATATAAATTGTAAATATACATTAACTTAATTAATAGCTTCTAAAGTAATTTAAAATTTTCAATTAAAATCTTTTTAGCTTACTACAAAATTCTTAAAAAAATAAAATAAATAACAAATAAATACAAGCAAAACTGCATACAATAATAATGAACATTAGCAACAAGCAGCAAGGTTTTTTTCTCATTACGATTTTCCTTGAGTTATTCCCTAGAATGTTGCAAGTGCAACATGAAAAGTGTTCCTTGCAATTGCATTACGTATACGCCATGTGTTACGAGCAAACGAAAAATCGGAAACCAAATGCGGCACTAAATAAATACGTATAACTATATAAATAAAGTGACCCAACGGGGGAAAGATTTGGAAGAAAAGAAAAAAAAAATAGAATGAATAAAAACAAAAGGAAAAAAAGACCGTCGCAAGAAAACAACAACGAAGGAGAGTTGAGAAAATTCTATTGAAACAAATTTGAAGATTAAATTACAGCCATTTACCTCGGCAAATATTTGCTGAGCACACGATGAAGATGCCCCAAGTGGGAATCAGGGGAATTCTCGTGAATGATGCTGATGATGATGATGATGATGATGATGATGATGACATTGATGGGATAACCGACAATGGACGTGGGATAGTGTGTGTGTTCTGGGGGTCGGAGATCGGAGGTGATGGAATGGGAATTCAAATCACAGATTGGGTTTTGTCTGTCATGGGAACATGTGTAAAATAAATCAAATTTGATTGGGCTAAGCGGTTAACTGTCTTAACAGTTATTGTTCCCCCGTTACCTCGGAGCCTTCAAGCCTTATTTAAGATATTTATTTGACATATTTATGTTTAATTTATGACATTAAATTGATGATTATGAAATGGATCTATACGCTATAGAAATGCATTGGTTTAAAAAGCAATTAATAATTAATTTATAGAGATTTAATTTTATAAAGCGCTTTTAGAAATATCAATTAAATCGATAGTATTTCGATACAGAATGCAGCCGATAAATAACCTTAAATACTAAAAAAACAAAGCTATAGTAAAAGTAAAATGATTCCTTCTTTGAACACTTTAACATATGATACAATAAAAACGCGGCATAAATATTAAATACTAGCTAACACTTATATCGAGAGGAACTATTGTCTAGCATTAAATATTATCGATATATCAATGTAAAAAAAGATCAAATAAGTAGAAGATACTTTTGATCGATAACAGAGAAGGGAAACAACGTGAATAAAGAAAATATTTAATATTATCAAATAGTTAAAGTCTTGAACAGGGTCTTACTAACAATACTTAAAAGTTATTTAGCATCAGTTTATCGATAACGATCGATAAGTTAAGTTTTCATATTTGTTAGGCATTTTATTTCATATTATTAGACTGCAATTCATCTGTATCGATATGTACATATTGGTAAATCTTAATGTATACATACATTCATAGTAACTAACTAAAGCCATCAAATTATAAATATTAAACTTATCGCTTAACTATCAATCTTTATCGAAATGCTTGTCCATCATTATTTTTTTGGTTGCACTTTATGGAAACATCGTGTGTTGCTATTGTGACATTGTGCCGGGATATCTGCATTCAATTCCAATTAATCGCTGACCATTATCGTTTACCGTTATTTGTCGTTATTTGTCTGGCCAAATCCGTTGGCCATCGACTCCACCCGCCTTGCCCCCGAGTTGGGCCTGGACTATAGGCAAATGAAGTGGCAGAGTGTGATCTCTTTCGCTTTCGAAGTTCAAGTGGCAATGTGCTGTCAAAAAGTTGTTAGTTGTTGGTTATGTGTCTTGGGCACCCCTGCTCGACCTGCTCTCTCTCTGCTTTCCGCTGCCAGCTTGTTATACTATATATTTTTTGAGACTTGTCTGAACTGAACTGGCTTAAGTACAAATTGAGTTTCACTGTCGTTGTCGCTTTCGGCCGCTCCTTATAAACATTTAAGGTTGTAATTTTGTTGTGCTGGCTTTTTAATGGCTTTGTTTGCCTTTGGCTGTCTCGGCTGCTTCCCTCTGCTCGTGCGAGCCCCTCGACTCCTTCGGTTGTGAGACAAAAGCGCAGCGCACATAAATTCATCATAAACGTCGACAATATTAGCTAAATTGACATATGGCCGAGACAATGGGCGCGAGGTGGGCGAGAACTTTGCCGAAGCCCTCGCCGAGCAGGGTTCAAAAAGTTATATCATCATATACTTACACTTGATGTTGGCGTTTCATGTGACTGCATTGACCCTGGAATTTCCAAATGGATGCGAGCCTTAACCTTGGCCACTGATTAGGCCAGAAACAACTGTTGCTTGAATTGAAAAAATTTGCACTAGAATTCCCAACTAGTTCTAGTCGCAAGCTGGATAAAGCAACCCTATTAGAGAAGGAGCTGTCTCTTAAAGAGGTTTTTTTTTTTTTAATTTGCTAAAATAATTAAAAGAATAAGTTGATAATTGCTTTGCAGGTTCCTCAATGCTTCATTCAGTCTAAAAGGTAGTGAGGCCTTTATATATGCAGATCTTTGGAAATTTCAGAAATATTTATATATGAGCCTTGCTTTAGTAATTTATTAGTGTCATGTTAAGTCGTAGTCTTTGTTAAAAAATATAATTCAATATTTAAGTTGGAGTGTTTGTTTTTTTTTTTATATACTAAATATACAATAATAATAATAATATATTTTATACCTCTGGAGTTCAGAATCTTATGTATAAGCTGCATTTCTTTGGGAAATATCGATATACATAAGTATATATACTGTATCGTTCTTCTGCGAATATAATAATCGATATTTTTACGGTCTAATTTATGTGCTAGATTAGTGCTTTACTAGTTAATATAATCGAAAAAAACCAAATAACTTAAATAAATATTTCGGATTTTTTATACAATATTTATTTTTTAACATTAAATTTGATGTTGTTTAAAAATTGAATGTGTCAACGCCTAAGATATTTTATATATGAAAGTAAGTGCAATATTTTGTATCGTTCTATTATATCGGACATTTCCTCCCGATATACATCCTTATAAGGAATTGAAAGCTTTGAGCTATGAAGGATGTTAGTTTCATATTTCAGAGGTGATATTATAAAATGACTATTGAAATGCAGGAGCAGGACTAAAGGTGGAAGCAATGAAACTTTGCAAATTAACTAAAACCATCAAGCGTAAATCGAATTAATTTACAAAGCTTAATCATTGAAGGGGCGAGGAGAGGAGAGGGAAGAGCGAAGAGAGAAGAGCGAACTGAGAAGAGCGAAGAGAGAAGAGCGAAGGGAGAAGAGAGAAGAGGAGAGACAGTAAACTGTTAACTTGACGATGACGCAGCTACTAGAAAGTTGGCCAGCCTTAACCCTTAGGTATGTATGTATATTTTAGACTTAACATATAAGGAATATTCCGCAAACTTTTGGCTAGAATTTGGTAAAAAAAAAAATTTAAAAAATTGGTTTAAAAAAATTCATTTTTTTTTTTATTATAATTTTACCTTTTTTAAACAAAGAGTTTATTTAAGATTTTCTTATTCTGCTGCTTTTAATGTTTGAATTGCCTTTTAAAACAAATTTCAAGTTTATTTTATGCTGGCAAATGGGTTAATCTCGTTGCTTTCGCAGAGATCCCTTGGCTTTTGTCTATGTAAATGAGATGGCGCCCAAAAGACGCTCCAACTAAGGGGGATATGTATAGAGGACACCAGACGGAGGCTTCTAGAGAGGCGCAAAAAAAACGGCAAGAAAAAACGCAAGAGGCGAAAGCAATCTAAAAGTTCTGTTTCATTTATTGACAGTTTGTTTCAAAATAATTGCCAATGGCGGCGGCTAAAATGTTGGAAGGGCCGCAGGCAACTCCTTATCCTTACCCCCTCAGCAGGAGCCGTTAACGCTTAACAGCTGAGAGCTTCGCTCATTTGGTTTATGCGCCGCAGGACATGAGGATGGTCAGTCCATTGTCCTCGATCCAGCTATTGCGGGTTCAACGAACTATATACATTTGGGCCTACAGCTTCTTCTACTTAACAGTTTCCTTTCTAGTTTTTAAAAATGATGAAAAAATTCAAACCCTGAAAATAAATCCTTTTTGGAGCCGTGACAGATCTCAGGTGGCCTTATCACCTTTGAAAGCCACATGCGGCGGGTCAAGTTTAATGGATGGAAAATGCTGCTGCTCGCCGACAGGTGCACAAGGTGCCAATATATGCGCCATAATCCCCGACGTAAGCTCGACGTAAGTCCTTGAAGGCAGAGAGGGGAGAGGGGGTGATGGCAGGGCAACATCACCTGCAAATGCAATTTTATAATATCGCCTTTATATCACGTTCATGCCATTTTTGCTGTGCCAAATCCCGACCAGCTGCTGGTCACCAAAGCGTCTAAGCGGCTTCTCCTGACTTTCCTCCATTTCTCTCTCTCTTTCTTTATTCCTCTCTCCATCTCTTTTCATTTATGATTCGCCTTTACCCGCACTCTCTTCTTCGTCCCTTCAGTTTTTTTCAGTGATTTTATCCATTTGATGCGGCAATTGGCTCCGAAAGCGCCTCTAATGCGGTTTCTTTTCAGCGTTCTTTTTACATTCACTCTTAACCCACTAAAGCCACTATGTGGCGTCTCCGTCGCCCTATTAGTGCCCTCCTCCTCCTGGCCCTGTCCCCCTCAGTCCCCCTCAGCTTAGTGTCTCGGCATTCAGGGAAGCGTGCAAGTACAATGAGTGCTTAAGTAGTTGCGATTCTGTTTCAGTTTTTGACTCTGATTGAGAAGGTCTCCTGATTCAGATACAGAGCTTGTACCTACGGGCATGTCCTGGCAATACGAAAACTATGGGCCTTGTCAGGATACATACGTAGAGCGAAAGGACTCGGCTGGGAGAGACTGCTGTCCCGGCTATAGAAATGCCTGACTTTTGGCTGGAAATCCTGAACAACTATTGCCAGAGGCAGGAATAAAGTTATGAAAGCTTTTAAATATTAAATATTTGATATATAAATAATAATTATTCAAAAATAAATATGGAGATCAATCCTTCTACAGACATTACATACGATAAAAAATATATATCAAAATGCGTTTAATTAAGTTTAACAAGATCCACAATATATGTAATTTAAAGAGTGATAAATATTCCGATATCTAAACAAAAGTCGAAATGTCAAAAAATATCGATATTTTAAAAGTATAAATACAAATTTATATTTTAAAATGATCATAAATCTATAAAATCATATAAATCCAATGTTATAGAGAAAACTATAAAAACTAACTATAGTCTATATATAAATAATATATATCAATATTATTGAAAGTATACCTGGAGATATGTTCAATAATATCGAACATTTTAACGATATAATAAATAATATTGCTTTGTATCGATATTTGACGCAAAACTCGTTATAAAAATCATTAGCTTAAAGATTCCAAAAATTTATATTATGTATTAGATATCGACCTAATATAATCGGAATAAAAGAGATTATACAACATATTTAAGGTATATTTTCGATAAACTAAAACGATCAAATGCGATATATTTTTCATATTTTTTATTTCGCAAAGTATTTAAAATTGTAATATATTTTGTATAATATATTTAGTGCATTATTTTTGTAGATATGTATTTATTTTAATTAACTTTTATCTCCGATATATGCATATACATTTATGTACCTTTCCAACCACAAAATTATTTCAGAAAAGTCACCTTGAAATTTAAGCTCCTTAATGAGCTTAAGCTCTATAATGACATGGCGTCTGGGCTTAAGTAAATGATGTGTTAAATAAGTAATTAAAGCCGGATACTAGGAACTAGGATAGTTTTAGTGTCAAGGATTGGCAGTTATGTCTGTATTCTACAGTATTATGTGTGGAAAGAGGATTAAAGTGAGATAAGAAAAGGCAGTCAGAGACAGTACTTATGTATTACAATTAAATTCAATGACTGACAGTTACATTTAATAACAAAACTTTTTACAAAATTATTAAACCCGCTTCCCTGGCTGTAGATTACTGATGCCAAATTCCGACTCCGCCTCCTATTGAGGCAATTTGCACGTTCCGCGGACGCAAATGGAGACAACCGGCTTGTTAAATTCCCATAAAAGCAATCTGATTACCTTTAATATTATGCACATGTACTTTTATTTGGCTGCTTTAAATATTTGTTTTCTTTTTGCATACAATTTCATTGATTTGCTGAAGCTAAAAATCCTGGGAAGCCAAGAAGCTGCCTTCCTTCCTTCCTTCCTTTTCCTCAAATATCAGAAAACCAATTCATTCCCAGTTTTAATTTAAGAGAACTTTCTCTTAGTCCACCAGTATTTCCCCTTTTCGCAACTCTTCCCATTATTTTAGTGGGTACAGTGGGGAGGGCGCAGGCGCGGATAAAATTTCCCCAAGACGGCAGGAGTCGTGCCTCAGGGGAAATTGGCGATTTATGAATGAAATCGAATTTACTACGCCACTGGGAACAGTTTGCGCGCGAGAAGGAGGCAAGTGAGGGACTCCTCCGACTGCGTGGGCGCTTGTGGTTCCCCTTCCGGTCGTTGGCTGTTCACGTGGCAGCCAAGGGTTCACGTTGCCCCAAGGTTGAATGACAACTGAGGAGCACTCAGACGCCCCCCCCCGACTCCCTGGAAAATGTTTATTTTTAGAGAATATTAACAGTAATTGCGATGCATCTCTAGATAATAATTTATCAAAGGAGGAAACAAAAACCCAATTAAATTGGAATTACTTAAAAAACAATAAGCTGAGCTCTAATTTGTTAATTTAACAAGTATTTCCGCCCACAAAGAATGCCAGGATTATGTCCTTCAGGCCTCTCGTTCGCAGAGAATTTAATTGACTGAAAACTGGTGCTAGTTTTTACAACCCTGCCAGGATTTATCGTCGAAGTAAGAGTCCTTGATGTGCAGCGAACTAAGGCCACTCCTCGAATATAGCCCAGATTGTTGCTCAAGTCGAGAGTCTTATTTACTCGTTTATAGTTAGGTTTGTCCTTAAGTTTAAACAAGTATGTTAAAGGTTTATGATTGAAATTAGCAGTGATTGTATAGGAAATATTTAAGATTATTATTTTGAGTGTTTAAAATGTATTTCCTTGATTTAAGATTATTATTTTGATTGCTTTAAATGTACTTCCTTGATTATATTACTAATTGCTATATAAATTGCTATCAATTGAATTCTCTTTAAGTTTCTCTAAATAAATGTTAAAAATGTATTTCCTTGAATATATTAGTAAACAATTTAATTATATCAATATTATACTCTTTAAATTTCTTTAATTAAATTTTATTGAAAGATTATTTGATAAATATAATAATAAAACAAGTAAAAACTATTATTATTTAGTTGGTTTTCAAAATGTATTTCTTTGAACACATTTGATCTTGTAATTCCTTAAATTTTATTTTATTGGTTGAGTATGAGTATAAAAATAAAACAACTAAAAATGCAGCCTTCATTTAAATTTCTTCAGTTGAATTTTTTTGGTAGATTATTCGATAAATATAGAAATAAAAATTTGAATTTCATTAAACTTTTATTATTTATGTATTTTTAAAAATGAAAATCCTTCATCATATTAGTTATTTAGTTCTATCAATAATCTTACTCTTTAAATTTCTTCAATTAAATTTTATTGGTAGATTATTTGATAAATATATGTACAAGTAAATATCAACCTTTATTAAATTTTCATTATTTAATTAGTTTTAAAAATGAATTTCTTTTAACATAATTTAATTTCATCAATAATTTTAATATATAATAATTAATAATTTTACTTTTTACATTTCTTAAATTAATTAAATTAAATTATTCCTTAAATATTTGACAAATATATATAAAAATAAATCGAGTAAAACCCAAACCTTGATTAAACATTTAAATACAAAACATCCAATACTTTAGTGTCCCTTTTATTCATTTATTCCCTTTTCCACTTAAATCTCTTTCCCGGTTTTACAAAAAGTCCTTTGTTCGGAGGATCTTCAACTGCAACCGCTTGTATTTACGGGTCTTTGGGGGGGCCAAAGCTCATTTATTCGTGCACAGCTCGTATATCCTGAAAATATGCGCATATTCCGATGTTGTTCCTCTGGTTTGCGTACATACAAACATACATACATATATATATATTTTACACAAAATCATAAACTTTAGTTTGCGACAATGGCAAAAGCATCAAAGCTGCACACGCGAGCACCAGCAGCTGCCCATCCCTGCTACGTCTGGTAATCATAAACGGAAACGGAAATGGCAACGACTTGGGCACCAAACATTTGCGATGAAATTCGAAAGAAAGCTTTTCTTGCCATTTACAGTAGAAGCCTTTCGGGTGGGAAATAGATTTCTTTACTTTCTTAAATGCTTTTTATGATTTTTAATAAAAAAATCACTATATAAATCTTAAATAGAAATCTTAAATAAAACTTATAAGAAATCAAAATAGTTGCTCATGTTCAGGCCAGACTGTGGTTATTTGCCACAACTTTGTGTGGCAAATCACATTGCACTGAGAGCTCTAAAAAAGGACACGAAAGGGACTTGCCATAAACCGTAAGCGAAACCATTTTCATGGCGGCAAAAACAGCGGAAAATGCTGAAAAAAGAGAGCGAGGGAAAGCGAGCTGCCAGAACGGAAAGAATTATTTTGAGTTATGGTTTAGGCCAACATAAAGTACTGACAACTGACTGCATTTGGCTCTGGATTAAGCTGGACTAATTGAGAGCTCTCTAGCAGGTTTTCCCCCCCTTTTTTTTCGGTTCCGGAAAAGTGCATCTGCATCTGCATCCACTGAATGCAAATGAGGCGCCCAAAAAAGCAAATTGCTTTAATTGTTTTGTTTGTTTCGAGTGAGAGAGAGAGAGTGGCCAAAATCTACATCAACCTTGTGGGGGGGCCAACCAACGCAAGGTCACTCACTCACACACACACACACACACACTCAGAGGAACACAGACACAGTCACAAACACACCGACAGAGTGAGCGACAGCGATTCAGTTGGGAAATATGAAGTATACGCCACGTGCGACACGACGCAAAAGACAACTTATTTAACACATTATATGCAAGTTCAAATATTCAACTTTAACTCGAGTTAACCCACCTTCTATTCCTTCCTTCCAGCAATGTGCGAAAGGAGAAACTTTTGCCTGCCAGAACGGAGGCTTAGCTTGGGTTTCATAAAGCAGCAGCTCTTTCAGGAAATTTCATCAAAATGCTCATAGTTTTCATAGTTTCTTCGTTGGAAATTCCAAGCTTCAGGGTTAGTTATTACAGCAAAAAAAAAAAAAGAAAAGAGGTATGTGTTTATTACCTGATCTCTGAATTTTTAATTAAAACATAGTTTATACCTTTAACTTAACTCCCTTCTGATTAGCCTGTAAGTAACCGGAGTGCCAGGCACAATTTCCAATTATTTCCGCACTTTGGTTTGCAAATAACCGAAGCTTGCCGACAGCAGATGGGCGTTAAGTTTGCAAACCTTGGACCCTTTGACAAAAGGTGTCAAATGGGTCAATATTAGGTAATGCCAAGCGAGCAGTGCAACTTTTGGGAGGGTTCCAGATTTCCGAGTCAGAGAACAGCGCATATTAAATTCCACTTTGGTGGCAGGTTGGCTAACCGAAAGAGCACTTGCTGCACATTATGCACAAAAGAGCAGACAGTGGGGAGTGCCTAAAGGGGAAATTTAATAATTAAAAAAAATAAATAAAATAAAAGCAATTTTGATTTTTAATTGAAATGAAATAAATAAATTCTTAAATTGTACATATTTCTTAGAAAATTAATTTAGGAATATTTTGGGTTTGCCACAAAACCAACAATTCGTAACAACAAAATTATAAGGCTTCTTTTTTAATATTATTATTATTATAAGTATTTGATTAGTTATATTATATTAGAAAGTAATTATCAGTTTAAAAAGGATTTGTCTTCTTTATCAAATCAAGTTAATCAACAAATAATTTAAGGAACAATTTTTTACTAAACTGAAACAAATAAAATGTTAAATTGTACATCTTTCTCACAAAAACTTAACACTTACTTAAGTGTAAATTAAGTAAGGAATATTTTAGGTTTGCCACAAAACAACAATTCGTAACAATAAAATGGTAAGTCTTCTTTTTTAATATGATTATTATTATTAGTATTTAATTAGTTATCTTATTTTAGAAAGTAATTATCAGATTTAAAAAAGGTTTACTGTCTTTATCAAATCAAGTTAATCAACAAAAAATTTAAAAGAAAATTCAGAGTGTGCTTACTGTACTCAATGGAGGCAGTGAAATGGAATTGGTCAGCGGAAAAGTGGGCAAAGGACGAAAACCCAGGACCAACTCCTGTTGTCACTTAATTTCCAGCCAACAACGGCAATAAAGAGCCAAAAGGCAAACCACACAAAGAGCCACGAATTGGATGCGGAATGCGTTGCCAGATGGTAGATGCCAGATGGTCGAGAAGAGAGTCCGAGGACGAGGCCAAAGCCGTCTCCGTTGGTCAAAAGGACTGTGGGTCAAGGGACATGGAGGGATCTGATCTGGCGCAGGATGATATACGGCAGTTGCATGGTAATGCACATACATTTTTATGGCCTTTCCCTACAAATATGGTAAATTCTCGTGCGCCATATCTGCCATATAACCCGCGGCTCAACGGTTTATTTTAACCGGAAAAAAATTGACTATCGAAAATCCAGCATTTCTCGGTTTATGTGAATAAATTGTGTGCAGATTTTATCAAAAAAATTCACTTCTATACCATTAACATTTACAAATAAGTTGGAAATAAAAGGGTTTCATGGTAATGGATGACTCCCACACCTGTTATGATATAATTTAACATTTATTTCGACTCCAAACAAGGAGCAATAAATAAATATTTAAACACAATGCCATGGCATAAATTGTTTAAAAATAAGAAATCCTTTTGCAACCGCAACTTGAAAGGCATTTTAATTCGATTACAAGCACATCAACATGACATGTTTACGTGCGTGATGCATAAATATTTTGAGTTGCTTCTGGAAGTAAAAGTAATTACAGTCTCTCTCTCTGTGTAATTTTTTTTTTAAATACTTTTGTAAATTGAAAGTTTTTCTGGGCCATCGGCGGTGGCAATGCAAATACAAAATACAAAATGCGAATGTGAATGCGAATGTGAATGCGTTTCCCTCGCATGCAACTGCGAATTGCAGTTTGCTGCGTAATTGGAGCAACAGTTTTTTGTGCCCCGAGAACAGGACAAATTGAGTTTTGTTCTCGCCATGAAAATGTGAAAGCCGTAAATCAAAAAAGGCAACAGCGCGTGACAAGTTAGTAGTAGCAACAGCAGGGGAGACTCCTTTTTCCTTTTTTTGTACATTCCACTCGGGTTTCGCGTATAAATAAAATTCGTTTGACTCCAACTGCGTCGACAGCAGCACACAGTAAACAAATTGCATTATCCTTTGGCATCCTTTTTAATTGTGTCAAAGCCGTACTTGCTTTTTCCGCAAATTTCCCTTCGGTCTTTGTTCAAGGATTGTGCCGCATATTTATAGTACATTTCATACTGAAATTAATAATAATTGTCTTTATACTCTCAGTGCACTGGTGACCTCCGACCTGCCATCCGCCTCGGGAAAAGTGCATTGCAATCAATTAAAGTTTTATGCGTTGGCTTCAACGAAAACAAGGCAGGGAAAAACAGTGTTTCTATTTCGATAAAGGGAATGAGTGCTTTCTTGTTTTAATAATACATTTAAATATTTAATGTAAGCAACAAATAAATCAGCAAAACTAACCCACCAAAAAAAAAAACAGCCAAGCCAGAAAGAAGAAGCCAACTTCGGTGCACCCAAGTTTGTATATTCTGGAAAAAGATTGGAGTTGAAAAGGGAAATTTCCGAAGTCATTTACTACTAAGAATTCGAATCCGAACGATCGAATGCGACAAAGAATTTTATAACACTTTATAACAGATCTCCGCCGCTCTCTGCTCCTTCTGTTTCCCTGGAGAAAATTTTCGTCTTTTTAAACTTGAATTCAAATTTGACGATTAAATTAATATGTTTACTTTGTATACCGTTTTAGGGTATTCTAACGAGGGTTACAGCGTCAAAATTGTCACAATTTGGCCAAAATTAAATTAAATTTAGTGTGTAATTGTTTATTAAATAAATAGCTTTTGAATACGAAACCGGAAAAAAACAAGATGATAAGAGTGATGACCAACAACGGAGACATATAAAATGAGTCCAAAAGCCAAGAATCTGAACAATAAAACAAAATTAAATTAAATTATACGGTAAAAAAAATGTTAGATTAAACATAAAAACTGCAACTAAAAATTAAAAAAAAAAAAACGCCTTCTGAAAGATCTGTGAAAACAAATGCACATCCAACGTTGGTTCACAGACGATTACGATAGGTGGATAAAAAATAATTAAATTAAAAAAAAAATAACAAAGAAAATTAATATAAAATAAAGAGTTTGATGTGTGCACTGAACGGCCGAACAAAACTAACTGAACTGCTGTGGGAAGTCAGGTCCTACGAAAGCTTCAAAACCTAGAAGAAGAAACTGCAAATCACAAAACTGACATTTATCAGAGAGACCGGATATACAGATAAGGTCACACTATTTGCATTTAATTATTTTTAGGCTTAAACTAAAATGCTAAAAGAAAAATAAGTTTGGCTAATAATGGTTAGATATTTACGTGACTTATACAGTCATTGATGTCACACGACACTCTTTAAAAATATGCATTACAACTTGGTTGCTAAATTAAAAATTCTCAAAATGTTCTCTAGGAATCCTTACAGATCCAATAATATTCAGATAAGGTCACACTATTTGCATTTAATTATTTTTAGGCTTAAGCTAAAATGCTAAAAGAAAAATAAGATAGGATATTTATGGTTAGATATTTAAGTGACTTATACGGTCATTAATGTCATACGACAGTCCCTAAAAATATGCATTACAACTTGGTTATTAATTATTAAAAATGCTCAAAATGTTCTCTAGGAATCCTTACAGATCCAATAATATCCCCTGAAGCCTTCCAAAGCATAAAGTTTTTGAAACGAATGTTTCTGGACCTGAATTACCATGGGATTCAACCTTGAACTTAAAGGATCATCCTACCTTTTACGACCAACTTATCCGAACCATTTAATATATTTTTTTCTTTGTTGTAAAAATTCACTGAAAAAGAATCGTAGGAAATGTAAAAACCAAGTCATATTTTGTGTATAAATGTAGTTTATTTTTGTTTTGCTGCATTTCGCGTTTGTTTGTATTCGGTTGCGTGTTAAATATTAATAATGAAATTGCATTAAGTAGTATACGATTAGTGTTTGGTTTTAGAAGTTAGTTAGAGGCGCAGTAGCAGAGAGTTGTATGTAGATTTCTTGGTGTTTCTTCTCTTTTTTTTTTTTTTTTGCTGTGTACCAAGAAGCTTAGAAAGGTATTTATTTATTAGTTTGTTTTTTTTGGCCGTGTACTGTGTTCGTGTGTGTGTTGTGTGTGTGTCACTTTCTGTTTTGTTGTCTTGCAAAAATATTGCGCCTGCGCTTCCGAATGGCGATCAGAAGTTTTTTATTTATTTATTTATGTATATATTTATATAAATATTATTAACTTGCGTTTGTTACCTGCACTTGGAATATTTAAAATATCTTTTGTTAGTCGCTCTTCGTTTTTCCTTTTAGATTAATTATAACATATGTATACATATTAATTTAAATAATATGTTCTTTGTTCTTTGCTTTATCTTTTGTCGCTTGCTTGTTTTTCCTTTAATCGCCTTCTAAGTTATGCAAAAATAAGCTCTCTCTCTTACTTCTCCATCGCTCTATCTATTCTCTAACCCATGATGTTTATAAGGTGGTCTCATCCATGCTCTCTCTTCCTAGCAATGCTCTCTCTCTCTCTTTTAAAAGATGAGAGAGGCTTAATCAAGCTGATGAGACCACCCTAAACAGTTACATCATGGTGCATCGTCCTTTCCAGCGCTCTCTTTGTGTGCGGCTCTTTCTCTCTTCGCTTAACAGAAACTGGAGAATGCTGAAATTATTGTTCTTCGTATTACTTTTGCTGATTTGCTTATTGTTTCCGCTTTAGATTTATCGTATTTAATTATCGTACGAGTATATATCGATCGTTATCGATTTGGGAAATGTGCAGATTTCTTTCTTGTACATACATACATACATACAATTATACAATTAGAATCGAAATTTCGCTTCGTTTTTTGACGCGCTTTAAATGCATTTTATTTTGTTAGTTGGTTTGTTTGTTTGTTGTTTCTGCAGGCATGGCTTCGTTAGCTAAGGCTATACAATTATAAATATCGGTTTCGGTATTCGGTATTCGGTAATCGGTATTGCAATAATCATCCACAATGTCTTTATACAATAATATTACAAAAAAAGAAAACGTTTAACGAAATCTCAACTGATCGCATCTCTTAAAAGTTAACTCTCTTTTTGGCATAAGGTCTTGTGTTTTGTTTCTCTTCATCGAAATTATAAATGTAGTTAAAGAACTAAATAATTAGTTTACATGACAAAAATAATGTGAAAATATCATATCATAAATAATTGCTTGCAAGTAAATTCAATCGAACGCTTAAACTATTGTCTTACATGATTTTTGGATGCGAGGGAATTTGGGAATTGGGTTTGTTGAGGATTCTTGGAAACTCTTTTTGGGGATACGTTTTTTTTTTTTTAGGTTTTTGTACAATGTTTGCTCACGCACTCTCGCTCACACATGCTTTAAATTCAGTCTTTTTCATATTCAGAGAATGGTAATAAAAAGAGGAAGCAATGCAACCAAGAACGTTGATAAATTCAATATTTTGCTGAAGAATAAAATGTTTTTCAATTTCTGAAAAAATAATCAATCTCAATTTATAAAATTTCTACCTAAAACTTCCAGAGTTCGAAATTTCTTATCGATATCTTTCGATACTTAAACTGAAAGAGTTGTTTTAAAATCTTTCGAGACTTAAAGTTGCATCTAAATGAGAGAATGTCGTACAAATTGATCAACAGTCTATTTTGTTTTTTGTCTCCATGAATAACATATATATTTGTTTAAATATAACGCTTTCACTGCAGTGACTATCAATTTCTGGGCAGTTTATCGAGTATTCCTATTGACTAATTATCGAGCAATTATTCTCAAAATTCCAAATCGATTGTAAACATTTTAAAACTGCGTGATGGAACTCGAATTTAACTCTCAGGTTTTGCTCATAAATCTCATCTAAAGGCTTTTCGCTTATTTGTATTAACCATTCTTCGTTATACAGAGTACAGATTCCTGAAGCAGATAAATAAGATCAATTTGAGTTACAAAAAATGTCCAAACAGAGTTTGAAAACAGCAATTGAATCGATGAAATCAAGTTTTCGAGTTCCAAATAATTAGATTAGTGTTTCATACGATCGAACCCTTGATGCTAATCGAAATGCTGTGGCTTTCCGGCTTTGCAGTGTGCTTCGTTTCAGCGAAGAAGTGCGGCTTGGTGTGTGAGCAGATAAATATATATATATATATATCATATAATTATATATAGATGGGCGTTTCCTGGCCGGTGAGCAAACGAAACATGGACGTGGGCATCGTCTTCATCAGGATCTGATAGAGAAAGAAAATAGTTGCAACGTGAATTTAGGGGAATGAGCTTTCGTATGGTTTTGGCAAATACCTCGCCCACTGAGGATGACAACAGTTTGACAATCGTATCGTGTGGAACGGCCACAACACTTTGATTGTTAATCTCAATGATGCGGTGACCGACGCGTACTCCGCCCCTCTCGGCGATGCCTCCGCGCAAAAGGCTGCAGATCTAGAAAAGAACATGGATATATTTCATAGTTGGTAACAATCTTTCGATATAGAGAACTCACCACCCCGTTCTGGACGCTGAATCCCAGCTGGAACAGGGCCTTGGGCCTTAGTATCTTCACTTCGACGACGGGCGGGCAGGGCACAACGGTGAACTTGACGGCAGTTTGGTTCTTGGCATTGCGTATGTAGCTCTGGCAGGTGGACAACGGCAGTCCCACCAGGCTCATGCCGTTGATGGCAATCAGCTGGTCGCCGATATTTAGCTGACCGCAGCGGGCAGCCGCTCCGGTGGACATTAGATTGGCTATCACCACCGTTGGCAGCATGGAGCCCCAGCCGCTCTCGACAATAACCACGCCAAGGATTTCGCCCTTGGCCTTCGGCACCACCACCTCCTTTTGCAGCTCCTTCTTGGCGAAGATCTCCAGCTCGTCACCGAATATCTCCTGGCTGTTGAGCACCTCCTGGTAGTCCATCTCCTTGGCCAGGCTCTCGTTCTCGATGCCATTTGCCTTGAGGAACTCCATGTAGGCCACCTGACAAGGCCAGTTCGAGTTATTCTATGTCATTTGAGGTGAGGATGATGTAAGGGCTTACCTGGAAGGCCTGTCCAATGGACTGAGCGATAAACTGAGCCTCATCGCTCTCGAAGACATGACAGATCATTTTGGGCGTGCGATTATTGTGCTTGCTATGCTGCTGCTGCTGCTCCTTTGGGGGCGACTCATCCTCGCCAATCCCGATTCCCGGAGTACCCGGCACCGCATCGCCCGGCGGACTGGCGACAACGGTGGGCTCCGTCGTCACACTATTGGGCACGAATCTGCGACGCGCCATTAGCACCACCAGATCACCTATATCGGCTATGTAGGATATGGTGCGCAGGGCGTGATCCATCATGATCTCCTTGAGGTCTGTGTTCAGCACCATTATCTTCTCGGTTGATATGAACAGGTCCACTTCAGTGCTCGGCTGGCTCTCGCCCTCGGGAGCCTGGTTAAGAAATAGAAAGTAAACATGATGAAACACATTTTCTAGTACATCTGGCACTTGGTTCTCAATGGGGGCTAACACAATGATCGATCTCTTACCAAAGCCTATATAGAGAGAGAGGATTGCGCAGCAGCAGGGAACGAGAAAAGCGAACGAGAAATATATATTTTTAGACAGAGACACATAGAGCATAGCCTAGCGGGGTATTCGGAGGGGCTCTTGACTTGTGCGTGGAGTTGGAGTTGGCGCTTATTTCACACTTACCTTGATCCTGGAGACGGCCTCCTCGGCCTGCATCATTCTGGTCGACTTTGTTGGCTGGCCCTCGCACACCAGCTGCGTCGATCCAAGATATCTGGCTCGGAATAGCACGCCCTCGATGAGAACTTTGGGTTCCAAAAGGCCTGCATCGGTAGGGGATATAGGATGCATTATGTTATAAGAAATATATAAGAAATTTATAAATAAACCTTAAAATAAAATTAAGAACTAACGAACAAAATTGCTGAATGTTGTGACCCCGATGAACGGGCTTAAGAATTCAACTTACGTGGCATCACAATCAAAAATGTTTACAATTGGCGCAGCGTGGAAAATGGGATTTTTTATCGTATATATCAATAAGCTGCAAGGCAATCCGGAAACCCGGAGGGGCGTTCCGGTGCTAGAATGCCATTACTCACCCTCTTTGTTGCGTGACTTGGCCTTCTTGTCGGAATTGGCCGAATCCTTGAGCGACTTGATGGAACCCGTGGGACTTTTGCTATACTGCTGCAGCTTCTCGGGCGAACTTATGGATGTCCTAATGTCCGCCGCCGACGTGCCCACAATCTGGCAGATGTCCGGTGAGTTGGGCGTCAGCGAAGTGCCGATACCTTGGCGGATGGTGGACGTAGAATAGGTATGCGGCTTGAGATTGCACATGGGATTCGAGTTCGAGTTCGGGTTCGGATTGTTGTTGTCCAAGGCGCCATTGTTGAGGTGGCCATTGCTGGCGGCGATCTCAGTGTCCTCATTCGCATTGCTGTCCGCCGCCAGAGGCTGTAAAATGTATAAAAGTTATCGAGTTGTAAAAATAAGTTTATATTTAAATTCCTTACTTGATCGGCAAAGAAGTCCGGTTGCTGCTGCTGTCCCAGCAACCGATCCGTCTCCAGATCCGTGTCCGGTTCCTCTTCGGCGAGTACAGCAGTTGGAACCGCCGGAACCACTCCTTTGCGTGGCACCCAAACCGGAGAATCTGGATCCGGCGGCAGAACCTCATCGCAAAACTTGAGCTTCTCCGGCTGCGTCTTGGCCCGCTGCAACGCCGAACGTATCTCCTTCATGGCCTCCTGGATTTCCTGCAGCGGCTGTGGCTGCACCGATCCAACCGATCCCAAGCCTGATTTTTCCACAACCGATCCAGAGTCTCCGCCAAGAGCCGCTGCATATACCGCACCGTAGTGACTGTCCAGCGCGTTCTCGCCATCTGAGGGAATGACGGACTCACTGGGATCCGCGATCTCGATTTGGGGCGGCGTCAGCGGCGACGGTCCCGGGGGCATGGGCATGGGCAACGAGGCGAAATCGCTTATCAACGCCGATTGAGAGGCATCTGTGGTCAGAGTCGCCATGCTGGCACTCATCGCATTATACTCGTTCTCCAATCGCTCCCCGTTGCCGTTGTGCTCAAGCACCACCGGCTGGGAGTGAGAGTGGGATTGGGAATGGGACTGAGACTCTGAATGCTGCTTGTCGCAGATCACGGATACATTGTTCTCCGTATCGGAGGCGTGACCGCTGCTGAGGCCATCCTCCAGCACCGGCATGCTCGTGTACAGCTTGCCATAGTCCGTGGGACAGTTGATGTCGTTGGACAAACTGTCCAGATCGCCGCAGTTCGAATCGTAGTCCGTGGTCTCCGGGGACAGGGTGAAGTTCCGCGAGTGCCTTCGCAGATTGGCCTCCAGTTCCGTGTCAGCCAGATCGCCGCTGCTGCGGCTATTCGAATCGATGTACAGCTCAATGTCATTGTGCTGCTCCTGGTATGGATTCTGGATCGATGGATTTTGGTCACTGGGCTAAAGGATTAAAATTTAAGTGAATTCAAATTATAAATGTATAAAAAAAAGCTGTGTCCATGGAGTGACAACTCACTGCTGGTCTTTTGGTGGGCGATCTGTGCACCATAAACAGCTCATCGTCCTTGGGTATCCTCGCCAGACGCTGCCCAATGTACGCCTGCTCCATGGGAGTGCTCGGGTACTCTAGTTGCTGTTTTCGTAAAATAAACTATGAGAATGATGGGGGAAAAGGAAGAAAAGGTTGCCCAGCTCACCGAACTGGCCACATCGTCGCCACTCTCCGTGGTGTAGTCCGTAAAGCGCTTCTCGTCCTCTGGATTGGCCTTGAAGAACTCCTCCAGCACCTTTCGCGTCTCCGAGAACTCGTACAAGTAATCGAATGTTGGGGTCTTGTCCTCCCGCACCGTCCTGGAGCCTCGATCTTCCTCGTGATCGATGAGGTCAATGAGGTTGCCCACGGATGCCTTTGCATTCGACACCGAATTAGCTGCAGTGGTGTGATTGCTGCTGGTTGTGGGAGAAACCCTTTGGGGGAATCCCGGCGGACGTTTTCGAGGCGGGCCGCCCAGGGTGGTGCTGTTCGGCTGATTGCCGCCAAATCGACGCGGAGATCCCTCGTACTCGGCAATGGGCAGCTGGCCAATCATCTTTGTCACCTTGAGGACATCCTCGTTGCTGCCCAATGGACGCTGGCCACTCGAAGCCTTGTTCATCCAATTGGTGTCGATATCATCGAACACTACGATCTCGCCATCCCTCAGGCACTGTCCGTCCGCCTTGCCCACATCCGTCGGCGATCCGGGACTGGCTAGACCCTGAAAGTGAAGAACATGAAGAGATGCATATAAAGGCTTTCCTTTCTTTTTCTGTAATCTAAACTCACCTGAGGCAGTGAGTCTCGGGACTCGAACTGGCTGCCCGGACTCCTTCCCAGTCGGATCTGGTGCAAGTGCGGCCGCTGGTAGTAGTAACTGCCCGAGTCTCGGCCCGAAGATAGCCCGTAGCCGGGCAGCCCTTGACCGCCGCCTACGGAGGGAGACTGCCCTTGCATGGGGACGTAGGGCAGCTCGGCATTCAGATCCGGTGAATTGAGAACGGTGCTGGCTGGCGTGACGTTCGGACTGCGGGTTCTCATCTCCCACACATAGCGCTCCTGAGGCTGCTGCTGCTGTTGCTGCTGCTGGTGCTGCTGCAGCTTTCCCGGCTGCTGGGTCTGCTGGCCAAAGTTCATCTGCAGCTGGATCTGCGGATTGGCCATGGACTCGTTGCTGCTGTCGCTACAGGAATTGGAGTTCATGTCTGGATCGGATCGGATCGGAACGGAACTGGGAACGGGACGTCGTCTGCTAGTGCTCTAATGTGGCTGCTGCTTCTCCGACCGCTGCTGCTGCTGCTGCTGCAATGGCTGCTGACATGCCCTCACCTGGGGGCCACTGCCTGATGGAGAAGAGAGAAGAAAGAGAGATTGGATTAGTCGATGATCTAATGGAGCCCATGGATGAATCATTGTCAATGCCAAGGAGGGGCTGATTGGCTCGATGATTGTAATTATAGTTACTCTTACAGAGGGTGCTGCGCTTCGTAGCTTAGACTTAAAACTAAGGTAATTTGTAATACCACTTAGAGCTTCACTGTATTTATATAAAAATGATATAAAATATATGCGAAAAATAAAGGAATTCAAAAGTGAAAGGCTTTTGGAAGGCTGGTATCTTTGAAGTTTGTGCCGCTTGCCTACTCAAAGCTTGATTTCAGGGGAAATTAGTATTGGAATCAAGGAATATTATGCTGAATTATTGGATTTAATGCACTTAATATCTGGTTTTCACTTTTAAGCTGGCACATGGAGTAGTTTAGCCATTTTTTTTTGGAGGTAAAATCTTCAGAATTCGTAACACTTTTCTACTTTTCCCCCTGACTTTTCCGTTTGATTATAAAACAGTCGAAGAATCGCTGTTTCGCTTTGGCGGATTGCCTTTGAATACTGCAACTACATAAGCTCCTCTTGGTGATGATTCAATGATGATGATGGTGATGATGATGATGATGAGTCTCTGTGCCAGCGTTCTTTATCTGCCTTTGTTTTTGGCCAAGCTCAAGTGGTGTGGCTGCTGCTGCTGCTGCTGCAGTTGCTCCGCCCGCGGCTACTTTGGGAAATCAATGCGGGCAATTAACCCACTCTTGCCAGGCATCTGGGGACAGGACACCTCACACACTCACTCACTACGTGCACTAAGCCACACACGTGTGTGCTGTGTGTATTATATGGTACCGTATATCTGGCGCGTCCGTGTGTGTGGTTGCGCACGTAAACTTGGCCTCCAAAAGTCCTCTCGCGCAGGCAAAACAAAACGCAGGAAGCTGCTGCTGCTGCTGCTGCTGCTGCACTTCCAGACATAACAACAAACACCCGCACGCCCGCTGGGGGGTCAGGGGGTGGTGCAGCCTTTGTTGTCGCCGACTGTTGTGGCAATCGCGTTGCAAGCGCCAGTCGTGGGAAAACACTAAACTCCTCTTTGGCTATGTGTGCGTGAGTGTGTGCATGTGTGTCTATCTATGTGCGTATTGTTAAAAATCAATAGATTTGCCGTTGTTTTTTTTTTTTTTTGGTGTGTGTTTCTTCCGCAGCTCCCTCTTACACGGTATGGGGCGCGGATGGGGAGAGCGGAGGGTAGGGGGAGCGAACAACAACACACGCGAGAGAACAACGTGAAGGAACACCGTGACAGCGGCAACCACTTCTAAGGCAGCCTAAAAACACGGGCAGCAACAAAAACGCGGCAGACTGCATTGGCAATCCACACCTGTCGCGGTTTTTTCAACATTTACCATTTAATTCATATTACACTCTCGAATCAGCGTTGCCAATTTAGCCCTTTGCCCGCTATATCTGGTGGTTTTTACAAGCCAGGTGCGGGATAAATTGTGAACTAGCTGCTAGCGGGAAATATAGTGTTTTTCCAAGCCAAATTTGCGTTTTTCTAGCTGTTTTTGTAATGTGTTTACGTATTAAATTAAATAATTTGTTGTATTTTTTAAGACAATTTATAATTTATCTGTCATGACCAATCATATTTAAAACGGGAAAAGCATATGAAAATTAACACGTTTTGTGCTCATATGTTGATAAAAATATACATTTATATGATTTTACTAAAATATATAAAATATTCGCAATTTCAATATTAAGGATTTAAAATCCGAAATCGATAAAATCATCTTGTTAAACATAGCGAGAAAAGTAAGGTGCTTACAAAAAATACCGGTGAAAAAAATTATACCCTTCATAATTGGCAATTTAAACGCCTTTCTTGTGAAGTTAAACGATTTTGTAATTAAGAACATTAAATAAACAAAATTGCGCAAAAAAAATACATTTAAACTACTGAGCATAAAATAATTCATTTTTAAAATTTTAATTTATTAAATTAATATTATTTTATAATTTATAGCTATTTTTATTCAGAGTCTAGCTTATTAAAGAGCTCATCACTGAAAATTAAAAGGGACTGCGTTTGGTGCAGAAAAAAATACAGAAAGTGTGACCGTAATCTGTAATAAGAACAGGGGACTAAAAACCTCCAATTTGAATGTTCTGATTGGAATTCCAAAAAAGCAATTAATTAAATGTGAAAATAACGTGGCAGCACTGCATTCGAGCTTTGAACTAACGTTTCCAACTGGAAATTTCTTTCTTCGTCGTTACATGAACTGTCATTAATTAATTAGGGGTTTTATGCTGTAACACTATGAAAACTTTAAAGCTCTGTGTTTACTTTTTATGCTAGTCTTTATTATAGGTTTTTCGGAATAGATAAGTCTCAGTTCTTTAATCAATTCCATACAATATTTAAATTGCCCGCGCAGTGTTGCCACTTGCCTGAGAAACTGGCCACCCGGTCACAAAGGCCCACACAGAAGAAGAAGACGAATCAAGGGGAAGAAGAAGCAGCACGTGCACGCTGTTGATTCAAAAAAGTGTTTTTAAAATTTCTTAACTAGATTTTAGAAAAGTAAGACAACATTGAGGATGACAAAACCGACGCCAAAAGCGCGTCCCAAGCAGAAGACGCAGTTCAAGCGCTACTTCGACACAGAGAAGGCCACCGGCAACAATGACGGCGGCGGCCTGGAACGCGTAAAAGTGAGGCGCAAGAGTCAACAGAACTTTGTTGGCGACTTCATCAAGATGCAGAACAAGCCCAAGAAGAGGCCGTCTTCACGTCCACCGTTCGCCAAGAAGGCAGCCATGAAGCCGGCGAAGGAGGCAACGGACCCGGCTGAGCCCAAGCCCAAGAGGAATCCCATTCCGCAGGAGCTAATGGACAAGTACTCGCGCGGCGAGAAGGTGCAGCCGAAGGGCGTGAAGACGCGTCACTTCAAGGAGCAGCAAACGCGCAAGGAGGTGTACCTCGAGTACGCCACCGAGCAGGCGGCGCGCACAGAGCTCCTGCTGCAGGAGGTCCCCGGCCAGCTGGAGCCGGACGAGGGCGAGACCACGGCCGAGCTGCGGCAGGCGGAGATTGCCGCGCATGTGGACCTGCAGTCGGCGGCCAAGCACTTCAATCTAAGCCTGGAGCACGGCCCCTACCAGCTGCGCTACACCAAAAACGGCCGCCACCTGCTGCTGGGCGGGCGGCGCGGTCACGTGGCCGCCTTCGATTGGGTCACCAAGCGGCTGCACTGCGAGTTCAATGCGATGGAGAGCGTCGAGGATGTGCAGTGGCTGCATGTGCCCACCATGTACGCCGTGGCGCAGAAGAGCTGGGTGTACATCTACGACAAGAAGGGCACCGAGCTGCACTGCATCAAGCGGCTGGCGCGGGTCAACCGTCTGGACTTCCTGCCCTACCACTTCCTCCTGGCCGCCGGCAACACCGCTGGCTACGCCTCCTGGCTGGACGTGTCCATTGGCGAGCTGGTGGGCAACTTCAATACCGGCTTGGGCGACATTCGGATGCTGCGTCACAATCCCAGCAACGGTGTCCTGTGCATTGGCGGCGGTCGCGGCGTTGTCTCCATGTGGTCGCCCAAGGTCCGCGAGCCGCTGGCCAAGCTGCTGTGCCACTCCACAGCCATGACTGCGCTGACAGTGGACCCCAAGGGTCAGCATCTGGTCACCGCGGGTCTGGATCGCGCCGTCAAGGTGTGGGACATCCGGATGCTGGTCCAGGACAAGCCGCTGGCACACTTCCACCTGCGCCTGCCCGCCAACGAGCTGGACGTGTCGCAGCGCGGCATGCTGGCCCTGTCCCAGGGCACTTACCTGGAGACATATGCCGATTTGTTGTCGGGCGGCGGCACTGGCAACTACGAGAAGCTGCCCTATCTCCGCCAGCGCTGCGATGCCTTCGTCCATGGTCTACGCTTCTGCCCGTACGAGGATGTGCTTGGCGTGGCCACCGCCAAGGGCTTCCAGAGCCTGTTGGTGCCTGGCTCCGGGGAGCCCAACTTCGATGCCATGGAGGATAATCCGTATGAGACGTCAAAGCAGCGACGCGAGCACGAGGTGCACGCTTTGCTCGAGAAGATACCGCCGGAGCTGATCACATTGGACCCGCACGAGATCACCGGCGTGGATGCGCCTACGCTGCAGGAGAAGATCGATGCCAAGCGCAAGCTCTTCCACGTCAAGGCGCCGCGCATCGATATGAAGTCGCGCCACAAGATGAAGGGACGCGGCGGCTCCGCCAAGGCGGCGCGCAACAAGCAAATTGTCAAGGATGCCAAGCGGAAGGTAAGTTGCTCGCAAGTTGCTACTCCAAAGCAGATTCTAATAAACCCTTTTTCCTTGTGTAATCGCAGGAGTTCATTGCCGAGGTGCGCCAGGCCAAGGCGAGCGTGTTCAAGGAGCACGGCGTGAAGGAGGTCAAGCCCAAGACCAAGGCACCGCGCTCGGTGCTGGATCGGTTCAAGCCAAAGCCACCGAAGAAGCGCAAGGCTTGAGCGGGGAGACTGAAGGAGCTTAATGTACACTTTAAACTAATTATAGAACCAAAACTGCTGTGGAAATGGATGTGTGTTTCTCCGGGATTAGGCTTAGTTTATACTTTAATAGTTCAACAAGTTCTCACAGCTTATAAACTACGATGATCCTTAGCTTAGTTTGTGTGCCTCTAAACGGACCTAGTCATAGGCCAACACTGCCTTTAGGTAGCCAGCAATCCGCGCACTCTCCGCCTGCTGCTCCAGCTCTCCGAGGGCCCGCTCCAGCTGCCCCTCCTTGTCCAAGGACCGAGCATGGTAGAAGAGGTTCAGGATGCGCTTTTGGCTCTCAAAGCGATCGCTCTCCTCACTTTCGCCCGTGACATGCAGCTTAGGCAGATGACTGAGCACCTGCCCGGCGGCCTGGATCAGAGCCTCCATGAAGACCTTGTTCAGCTGGCGACAGAGCGTGGCCATGGCCACAAGCGTGCCCTCGCCCACCGTGGGCTTGAGCAGCAGCAGCGGCAGGTAGCCC
The DNA here is from genome assembly GCA_008042585.1 of Drosophila punjabiensis. NCBI lineage: Eukaryota > Metazoa > Arthropoda > Insecta > Diptera > Drosophilidae > Drosophila > Drosophila punjabiensis. The sequence goes on from VNJR01000946.1 coordinate 103,463, forward strand.
AGGAAGGGGGCGAATCTCTCGGCGCCGCCGTAGCGAGCATACAAATCCGAGCGCTGGACTATTTCGCACAGCAGGCTCAGCACCCGGGTGGCCACGCCCTCGCGCGTGGTGAATCGCTGGCCCACATAGGCCGCTATCGAGGCGCTCAGCAGGCTGGTCAGGGGCTCCGCGGCGATGTCCAGCAGAAGCTTGGCATTGTCCAGGAGCAGGGCACGCAGCGAGGCCACCAGCAGGAGCTGCTGTTCCGGCGGCAGGGCACTCGAACGCTCCAGGCTCTGCTGCACGTAGGAGGCGAGGTGGCTGAACAGCTGGGAGTGCTTCGCGCTGGGCTGCGGCAGGAACTGGCAGGTCAGCTGGACGATGGTCAGGTTCTGCGGCAGGCACAGCTCACCGCCATCCGCCGGGCCCTTGTCCTTGGCCTTGGCTGCCTTCTTGCCGCCGCCGCCGCCGGCGGCTGCGGGAATCTGCTGGTAGGGAAACCGGCTGCCGTCCTTGGCCAGGAAGTTGAGCAGGAACTTCTGCGCGTAGTTCGTCCGCAACCAAGTGCTCAGCTCCCGCGTGCTGTGGCTGGCCTCGTGCTGGTGGATCAGCGTCCAGAGGAGGTTCATCAGACCCACTACGACGTGCAGACTGGCCGCTGAGTCCTGGGCGAGCAGGGGCTGCTGCGGCTGCGGCCGCACCTCCAGCCAGTTGTCCTGGAGCAGCGGCATCAGCTGCTCCACGTACGCCTGCAGGCGGCTGCCCTCGGCACTCAGCTTCGACTCGCTGAGGATGGCGTGCAGGTCGCGGCTGTCCGGCTGGAGGGGACGGAGCACGTTGTAGTACTGCGGCCGCATCTCGTCGAAGTGAACGACGCGAACTGGGGCCGTGGTCTTGGAGCTCTTGTGCTGCACGAGGGTGCCGAGGATCTGCTGGAGCCGGATCAGCACCTTGGTGCGCCACTTGACCGTCGTCTGCTTGCCCTGGCCCAGGTTGAGGGTCAGCGTGCGGTTGGAGCGCTCGTTGTCGTGCCGCGAGCGGGAGATCATGTCGATGAAGTTGCCGATTATGACGCTGGCATTCCGCTCCGCCAGCAGCTCGGGCGGCACACGGACCAGCAGCACGTCCAGCATCAGCAGCGAGTCCTCCTGGATGGCGGGCAGGACGTGGGTCATCGCACAGCGCAGGTACGTGGCAATAACGTGGAAGAACGGCGCCACTGCCGACGGCTGCAGGGCCTCCAGCAGGACGTCGAGGGTCTTGAATGATTCCTGGCGCGCCGATTGCTCCATGTCCAAGGCCCCGGCCGCAATGCCCTGGAACAGGGCACTCAGATGGCCAATCAAGTGATCCGCATTGCCGGATTTGAGGGAATCCCGGACATTGCGCAGCGCATCCGTGCGAAACTTGACGCTGTGGTGCTTCAGGCGCGACAGCGTCTCCTTCAGGTTAAACTGCCGCTGACCCGTCTCCGTGTAGGAGGACTCCTTCAGCTGCTCCTGGATCTGGATCTTGCGCACCTTGAAGTCCGTCTTCGTCACGTTGAGGCCCTTCGGCAGCTTGGCGCCCTTCAGCTTCACCTTGGCCTTCTCCGCCCGCAGGTTCTTCTTGTGGTGGCCGCCCATTCTCAGCCCGGGATGAGGGATGTGGGATTTGGGAAGGAAAAAACACGGCAGAAAGTTTAAAGATCCAAAAATTCAAACACAAAACATGTGCGCTCTCTTCTTCTTGCACTTACAATGTTGCCAGACTCATTTTTATTCATATAAAATTGGAAACGAAACAAATTAACAGTTACATTAAAGTGTTTATAGAACTATTAATGGAATTTATAGTTTAAATTTAATATTAAGCACTCCTTTATTAAATACAAGAAAAATAATTCATTTTATTACCCGCTCTCCCTTCGTGCTGCCAGATCTCTTAGACGTTAAGATTATACCCCCAACATGGGACGGTCACACTGACGCACACAAAACTCGCTGCGCGAAAAACAATCGCAAATATTTAATGCAAATTCGGCGCGCTTTTGCTATTTCGTAGCAGATTCCAGGCAAAAGAACCGGCGGCCGGCAGCCAGCATTTCCCCATGCGGCTCCTCAAGCCGGGCTGGGTGCATCATGATGGTGAGTTGACGCCGTTAGCCGGCTAAGCCGGCATAAATCCATCCCGCCTTTGATCCAGAAATGTGTGTTTACCCGCCGCCCGACCATGTTTTTGTGCTTTTCTCGCCGGCAGACAAGCAGATATTCTCGGTGGATATCCATCAGGATTGCACGAAATTCGCCACCGGCGGCCAGGGCAGCGACTGCGGACGCGTTGTCATATGGAACATGCTGCCGGTGCTCTCGGAGAAGGCCGAGCTCGATCCGGACGTGCCGCAGATGTTGTGCCAAATGGACCAGCACTTGGCCTGCGTCAACTGTGTGCGCTGGTCGCAGAATGGCCAGAACCTGGCCTCCGGCTCGGATGACAAGCTGATCATGATCTGGCGCAAGAGTACCGGCTCCAGCGGTGTCTTTGGCACCGGCGGCATGCAGAAGAATCACGAGTCCTGGAAGTGCTTCTACACGCTGCGCGGCCATGACGGCGATGTCCTGGACCTGGCCTGGTCCCCGAACGATGCCTATTTGGCCAGCTGCGGCATCGACAACACGGTGATCATCTGGGACGCCCAGGCGTTCCCGCACTCGGTGGCCACGCTCAAAGATCACACCGGCCTGGTGAAGGGCGTCTCCTGGGACCCGGTGGGCAGGTATCTGGCCTCCCAGTCGGACGATCGCAGCATCAAAATCTGGAATACGATGGACTGGAGCGTGACGTACTCGATAACGGAGCCGTTCGAGGAGTGCGGCGGCACCACGCACTTCCTGCGACTGTCGTGGTCACCGGACGGCCAGTATCTGGTCTCGGCGCACGCCATGAACGCCGGCGTGCCCACGGCCCAGATCGTGGAGCGCGTGGGCTGGAAGACCGAGACGGACTTCGTGGGCCATCGCAAGGCGGTGACCTGTGTGCGCTTCCACAGCTCGATTATGCAGCGCCCGGCTGCCGGCGGTAGTCCCAGCAAGCCGCTGCAGTACTGTGTCCTGGCGGTGGGCTCACGCGACCGCTCGCTGTCCGTCTGGATGACGGCGCTGCAGCGTCCGATGATCGTCATCCATGAACTGTTTAATGACAGCATTCTGGACCTGTCCTGGGGCCCCAAGGAGTGCCTGCTGATGGCCTGCAGCGGCGATGGCACCATTGCCTGCCTCCAGTTCGCCGAGGAGGAGCTGGGCAAGGCCATTACGGACACGGACAAGCATGCCATCTTCCAGAAGATGTACGGCCAGGCATATGGCACCGGCCTGAGCCGCCACATGGGCATGGATCATCCGAAGCGACTGCTGGAGCCGCTGGGCGCCGGGCCGCCGCTGCTGGAGGCCAGGCCCGTCAAGTTCCCGCTGAGCAACGAGTCCAACCAGCGACCCATTAGCAAGCAGACGGAGACGAGGACCAAGGACGGCAAGCGACGGATCACCCCCATGTTCATACCCCTCCACGAGGACGGTCCGACGTCGACTGTCAGCAGTATGGTGTCCTCCGCCGCGACTCTCACCTCCAGTTCGGTGCCCTGTGGCGCCAGCATTGCCACCGCAGTGCCCACGGAGGGCGCTGCCACGCCCCGAATGCCAGAGCCATTGGTTAGCAAGGCGGACCAGGGACGCCTCGACTCCAGGCTAAAGACAAATCCCACCTCCCAGCGCCGGCAGTCGGTGCCCTTCGATCCGGGCCAAAGTGGCGGCGAACAGCCGCGATCCCCGCGGCTGGAAGACCACCAAAGCAGCACCTCGGCTGTGCCCAATCTCAATGTGACGGCCACGGGGCGCAGCGAGTTCGTGAAGGCCGCCCTCGACTATCGTTTGCATGTCCAGAATGGACATTTGAAGACGAATCACGGCATGCTGGCCAAGGTGACCGCCTCCGATTCGAAGGAGATGCTCTGGGAGTTCTACGTGGGATCGCCGGTGGTTAATCTGAATCTGTGCGGGAAATATGCCATGCTGTGCTCCCTGGACGGGAGCATGCGACTCATTTCCATGGAGACGGGCTGCCCGGTCTTTCCAGCGATCTCCCTAACCAGTTCCGCCGTCCATTGCGCCTTTGTGAGTTCTTTTAAGTATCTATCAGTGCCATAAGCTAAAACCTCTTTGTTTTCCTCGTTACAGAGTCCGGACAACAGCCTGGTTGGCGTGCTGACCGAGTGCGGATTGCTGCGCATCTGGGACATTGCCAGGCGGGTCATTAGCCTGGCTGCCGGCTGCTCGGAGCTGCTGAACAAGCACGGAACGGCCGTCCAGTTCGCTGTGACGGATCAGGGAATGCCGCTGATCGGCTTCCCCAGCGGCAACTCGTACTCCTACTCGACCAGCCTGCAATCGTGGCTGGTGCTGGCCACCAAGGATGCCATTATGTATCACGGCATTCGTGGAACCCTGCCGCGGGACATGGACCAAATGACGGAACGGTTTCCGCTGCTGAGCATGCAGGCCAGCAGTCAGAATTACTTTTGCTTCACCGGCAGCATGGAGCTGTAAGTATCCCCATCTTGTCCCTTAATTCTTGATGTAATCCTAAAAAAACTCTCCCCTTGCAGGAGGCACTCGGAGGCCTGGCAGCAGAGCGCCAAGATTCGGTTCATTGAGAACCAGATCAAGCTGTGCGAGACCCTTCAGTCCCTGGACGAGCTGAAGCACTGGCACAAGATGCTCACCTTCCAGCTGGCCACGCACGGCTCCGAGAAGAGGATGCGCCTGTTCCTGGACGATTTGCTCAGCACGCCCGAGCCGGGCATTCCTCAGGTATGCTTATGTCTCTTTCCCTTTGCTCTTTGCTCATATTACCATCTCGCTCTAGGTCGTGCCCAAGCTGGAGCTGATGCAGTGCGTGCTGGACACCCTGAAGCCACACTCCGAGTGGCAGCGCATGTACTCCGAGTATCTGGAGCTGCTGGAGGAGTGCAAGGAGGAGAGCAGCAGCAGCAGCAAGGAGATCTTCGCCACACCGGCTCCACCACTGCCCAAAGCCGCAACATCGCCAGCAGGCTCCCCTTCCGACGGCGGACCATCGCCCAATGGCGACGATGGAGCAGCAGGAGGGGCAGTAGCGGCGGCGGCAGGAGAAGAGGGTGCTTGCAAAGCAGGAGGATCGCCGCCGGCCCTTCCCACAGTCACAAGCACGAGCACGAGTGCGGGTACCACAACGACAACCACCACTGCCGCCAGCAGCTCTTCATCCTCGGGGTCAGGGTCAGCGTCTGGATCATCCTCCTCTGGCTCCGGCTCCGGGTCGTCCTCATCTTCATCCTCCTCCTCGTCATCCCTGTCGGTGCCACCGCCCGCTCCTAGTCTCTCGCCGGAAATCCAAGTCCTCGACTCGCCCACCGTCTGCATAGACGACGAACTGTACTCGGCCTCTTCGTCGCTGCCTCCGCTGGACACATTTCCGGCGCCAGTCTCACCCTCGTCCACATCCGGCGGAGCCACATCCACATCTCCGCCGGCAGTAGTTGCAGCAGCTGTAGCAGCCGCAGCAGCAGCAGTTTCCAGTTCCAAAGCCGTTTCAACGGATCAGACATGAGACGAAAGACTCCTCTACTAACCCCCAGTCCCTAAATTGTTGTGTTTCCTCCCCTCCTCTCCCCTAAGCTGTAAGCATATAAGCACTCACTGTAAAAAGTTTTCTACCGATTTACATGCATATATAAATCAGGGATTGCCGCTTCTCCTCCCCAAACAACCTCTCTCTCACTCACAACAATCCACCCGCATCGGTTGATATTTGTATTTCTTTAAAATGTAAAGCATTAAATGATAGAACAAATTGTGTAAGAAAGAGGTGTTTTCTTGGGATAGAAATATAGAAAGTATATTGCTGATCTGAGAAGTGATTAGTTCCTTTCATTCCCCAAAAGATCCACGAAAACTACTTAGATTTGTACTCTATTTATTCTGCACTATAATCGAACGTTACACTAGCGTAACAGCGAATATATAAATCTATAATCTTATAATCGGTCGCGACAACAAATGGTTTGTGCGCCAACAAAGCCGTACATATGTAAATATGTACGTGTATGTAAAGGTATATATAATATCCGATTAGCTCGGCCATAGAACTTGATGTAGACTCTTAAACAATATAATTACGACGCTGAAGGGGGATTGCTTCAACCGAAAAGCTGGCCCATTCGCCTGGCCAAGGATAAACGATGATCACCCGACGACAGTCGCGGTAGCCGCAACCGCCGTCGCCTCTGGCTATTGGGCAGCATAATGGGGTCCCGGCGTTGGAACGCTCTTCAGCGGCGAATCGAACTCAATTGGTGGCGCCTCGATAACCGGTGTCTCCGCTGCCCCCGTGCCAATACGCTCCTGCAGCGTCTCGTACAGCTTGTGGATGTGCTCATTGTGGGCCGTCGTTGGCTGCATGGCCTTCATCAGGGTAGCCAGCCGTCCGGCCGGCATCTTGTTGTGCACATACCACAGCAGCTTCAGCATGTGCCTCGAGGTCACGTTCTCGCGCGTCAGTCCGGCAAAGATGAACTCGTCGAAGAGGGTCGTACAGAAGTCCTCTGTGGCGAACTCTTCGCTCATTGGGATGAGCAGGGCGATCTGTAAACAAGTGAGTTAAATTACAAATTTTTATTTAATAAGGAAATTAGAAATAACTAAAAAAGGAAAACTAAATGATAGGTTTTAAATGAACAGATCTAAATGAAGAGAACTAAACAAACAGATCTAAATGAACAGAACGAAGAAACAGATCTTAAACAGTTCTAAATGAACTGAACTAAATAAACAGTTTCAAATAAACAGCACTAAATGAACAGTTCCAAATGAACAGAACTAAACAAACAGTTCTAAATTAACAGAGCTAAATAAACAGTTCTAAATAAACAGAACTAAACAAGCAGTTGTAAATTAACAGTTCCAAATGAACAGATCTTCATAAACAGTTCTAAATGAAGAGAACTAAAAATATAATAATATTCTGATGAACACTTCTAAATGAACACAAGTAACACATCATTTCTAAATTAACAGACACAATACAACTGTTCTCCATCTTACCAGTGAGTGCAAGAAGGGATCCTCGTAAGCCCGATCGTCCTTGCAGGCTGAAAGAATGGCCAAGACGCGCAGAACACCGACGCGATCCTTTAGCCGGGCCGTGTGCAGCGTATAGTACATGGCCAGAATGCTGGCCACAGAGCTCTCCTGTATGTACGCCTCCACAGCGTCCGGCGCCGGGCCCGAGTGCTCAATGGTTGTCAGCGCGGACTCGCGCTCGTCTGGCGGCAGCTTGGCGTGCAGGCTGCGACACTGGTCGTCCACCATTAGGGACATGAGGGCGGGCAGGAACTTGGTAACGACCTGGCAGTCCAGCTTGGGCTCCTTGAAGTCCTGCGAGTCGATCATCACCCAGGCACTGAGGCCCAGGGCCAGCATTCTCAGCAGCAGGATGAGGATCTGATTGTCGCGCGGCATGCCCTCGTTATTGATCAGATGGTGCAGTATCTTGATGGCCGAGGTGGCCAGAAAATTGATGGCGTACGGATCGCACAGCGTCATGGAGAGATCCCCCAGGACCTGCTCCTGGCCGCGCTTAATATTGTCGAGGAAGCCCTGCAGCTCGCGCGAACGCTTTATGTCCACGTTCTTCTCGCGAATGCAGGCGTCCAGGCACCAGGTGAACTTGTGGCAGGGATCTATCGAGATTATCTCCTGCACCTCGAGATCGTGTAAGGCCATCAGCAGCTCCGCGCGCAGCGTGCAGTAGTGGACGTTGCGGGTACGCAGGAAGAGCGTGCGCAGGAACTGCAGCACCATGTCGTACAGCTTCACGCTGGTCCCAATCATGTTGGCCAGCTTCTGCACCACCTCGCCCTGCCGCCGCACCTTGGGCGTGGGCTGGAAGAACAGATTGTTGAGGTTCGTGTGGTCGAACAGGATGTGCTCCTTCTCGCGGATGTACTGCGACAGCAGCGGCGACACCTCGTCGCCGAACAGCGACTGATTGTCGCGCCAGATCTGGCGCTTCACCTCCGTGTCCGTGTCCGCGTACAGCTCACGGTCGCGCACAAGGATCTTGAGGTACTTGTCATCTATGTGCTGTGTGTTGCGCAAAATGGCCATTACCACCGGCCGCAGCGACTTGACCCGCACCACCGGGAAGCTCTTCACCAGCAGCTCCTTCAGCTTCTTGTCCCGCTCGCGCGGCTCCTTCTGGCCCATCTCGTTGATGTGCGCTATCAGCTTGTCCCGCAGCTCCTCCATCAGCGACGTGTGGAAGTCCAGCCGGCGCACGCCGTGCAGGTCCAGCAGTGGCAGCATTGGTCGCAGCGACGGCAGCAGCACGCCGTTCTCCAGCTGCAGGACAGGAGAAGAGAGAGTTATTAGGTGGAGTCAACAAACACAACGCACACACACTTTTGGCGCCCATTTCTGCAACGTAAACAAACCTGGAAACTCTCGATGGCCTTCAGCGGATCCGTGCAGGAGGTGAGGGCCTCGCGCAGGTACGCCTGGCCCGGTATGTTGACGTCCTCCAGCCCGGTTCCATTGTTTTTCGCCGGTGTGCTCATTTTTTTCATAAAACCATATACAATTCGTTCCGTCGGCTTTTGCGTTAGTGATGGGACGATTATTTACAATGGCATCGATAAGTCGATATATTTAGTACAGTAAACATCGATGTTTAGCCTCTGATAGAGCCCAATTTTTATATAATTATTTAAATTTAATAACGTATAAATGTTTTCTATTTTGCTTGTATAGGCAATGAGTTATTTATTGATATTTTATTATAAAGGACATATTTACAGGTTTACCTTATTATATCGATATACACCATTAATTTACAAAACCGATATCTTGGGGTATTTTTGTATGCACTTCTGGTGCGGTCACACTGCGGCATTCCCTCAAAAAAGCATCATCATTGCCTGGCATACAAGCGAAAATCCAGCCGAATATCTGCTTTTACCTTGCTGTGAATTAAAATAAAAGATGTCCTCACGCTACGATCGTGCTGTCACCATCTTCTCCCCCGATGGCCACCTGCTGCAGGTGGAGTACGCCCAGGAAGCCGTCCGCAAGGGCTCAACAGCGGTAAGGCCCGGTTTCGCGAACGCGATTCGCGTTGTGAACAAAAAATTGAACAAAGTTTGAACTGTCGCACAGGTCGGTGTTCGCGGTGCCAACTGCGTGGTGCTGGGCGTCGAGAAGAAGTCGGTGGCCAAGCTGCAGGAGGATCGCACTGTGCGCAAGATCTGCATGCTGGACCACCACGTTGTGATGGCCTTTGCCGGCTTGACGGCCGACGCTCGCATCCTGATCAATCGCGCCCAGGTCGAGTGCCAGAGTCACCGCCTGAATGTCGAGGATCCGGTGACCCTCGAGTACATTACCAGGTAGGAGAGCCACCAGCCGGTCTCCTTTGCCAACTGTCTCCACTGATTTGATTCTTGCTTTCCAGATATATCGCACAGCTGAAACAGAAGTACACGCAGAGCAACGGCCGTCGTCCCTTTGGCATTTCCTGCCTCATCGGCGGCTTCGACTCGGACGGCTCTCCACATCTGTTCCAGACGGAGCCATCTGGCATTTTCTACGAGTACAAGGCCAACGCCACCGGCCGCTCTGCCAAGACTGTTCGAGAGTTCTTCGAGAAGGCCTACCGTGAGGAGGAGGTGAGCACCGAGCGCGGAGCCGTCAAGCTGGCCATACGCGCTCTCCTCGAAGTCGCCCAGTCGGGACAGAACAACCTGGAGGTGGCCATCATGGAGAACGGCAAGCCCCTCAAAATGCTGGACAGCACAGTGATTGCGGAGTATGTGAAGATCATCGAGAAGGAGAAGGAGGAGGAGCTCGAGAAGAAAAAGCAGAAGAAGTAACACAGCTTCGATGCCAGATTAAGTTTTGAAATGTTTTCCAAGTTGGTCACGTTGCATTTTGTGTCCGTTCTTTTCGGTAAATCCCCTTCCTCCCGCCAGTGCACCGTTTACAAAGCTCGCCCCCTCACGCTTGAGATTGGTAGACGGAAATGGCTTGGAAAACGCTTCAAATCCATGTTTCGGTTACCCGAAAGTGCATTTTCTTAAATATATTTTTTTATTCTTCGGAATGTTGTAAAATGGTTCGAAACTATTTGATTTGTATAAAATACATACATAGTCAACCACCACACAAAATATACTTTGTACTGACCTATGGAAGGTATGAAATCACGTCTTTGATTATAAAGGAATCTTACTTTGAAACTATATCAACATTTAACGTTTGGTAAAATGTATAAAAACAAGTGTAATAAGTGCTTTGTCATGCCTTGTTTCCCTTGAACCGATATCCTCACAGTCAAAGTCCCTGTTAGCTATTTGAGCGAAAAAGAGAATAACAAATGAAGTTATACTAAAAGTAATTCAGTTTTCTATCCTTAATTTATCCGAACAAGATACGAACTTCACTTTAAATAGCTGGGGAGCCTAATTTGGGTGGTTTTTGGAAACCAGCCGTTATTTTGCCGAACCAAAAAGGTTTGACAGGGGGTCAGGGTCCCTGTTAAACAAAGTACACAACCAAATATCTTCTCAAAACTTTCATCTCTTCACAAAAATATTATTATTACTACTCAAATTAATAAATGTAAACATAGATATGTATAAAAAATATTTATTTACATTTATTTATTTATATAATTTATATATAATTAACAATTTTAATTTTGAAATCGTCTTAGTCACCAGTTCGAGCTTCCGTTTGAACCAGTATTTTTTAAGCTGTGAGAATTAGTTTCATATCCTGATTTCCATATCAATATTCAATAATCAATCCAATTCAAATTCAATAATTAATTAACAGTAAATTAATAGGCACATATTCAACGGCCAATTTCTCAATGTTCAGTTAAACTTCCAATTCTAAGGCTAGTTCCAGTTGTAAATTTGGAAAAATCCGCTCAAACTTCTCCTTTAATCCAGTATATTTCGAACGGTTTTTGACGAATTTTAGTGCGTTTATCGCTGCGCCGTCTGGCGTATTCAAACGCGGCAAGCACGGCCACACCGGGGACGGGAGCTGTGAATCGAAACCGCAAACGCAAACGCGAACGAAAACGGAACAGATATTAGCACATCACATCACGTCGCCGTCGCTCTGCTTGCCCAAGTCGAAAAAACCGAAACTGAAAGCGAACCGCTTACGCATCGCCCGCTGCGCTGTCCATTCTCTGTCTTCTGTGCGCCAAATCCAGCGGGCCAAAATCAATAATCTGGTTGTGTGGTTTTCGCGGCTTTTTTTTTGTGTTTTCTTTCAAAAACAATCAATACCCGAAGGTAACGTGTGTAGACAAATAATAATTCACCTCAGTGTGCGTTTGCGTTCGTTGACGCTTGACATATTGGTACACATTTTATTTTATTTTGTTTTATTTATTTTTTTTTTTTAATTTATACCCCTTGTTTGTCGTTTACAAATTGCATGCGAGCCCCCGAGTCGAAATCGAGTTCGAAATCGAAATCGAATCTCAAACGTAATCGGAATCCTTCCAGCATCCAGGCCGTGTACATGGGGTCATGTGGGCGGTGGTGGGCGAGGGGAGGGAGGGAGGGGGAGTCGGCTACCTAACCCAGAATGCACCAAAAACAATGAGCATGCACCACACACACGCACACATGCACACGCAGCCAAATCCATCCGCCTGTATATGTGTAAACTCTAAACTGATTTCGGCCCAGCCGCTCTCGCTAAATATAAAGGAAGAGGCGAAACAGAGAAATATAAAAAAAAAAATGAGACACGCCAATGCTAATACCAAAACAAACACGAAACACGAAGCACGAACACGGGTGTCGCGTGTCTCCGGAGCTCCTTCTCTCCATCACTTCCACCGAAACTCCGATCGCGCACCGCCCCCTCGCACACAAGCACACATAACACTCGCCGTAGGTACATATGTACATAGGTACACAGGTACGCCTTCCCGCAGCACATGATTCAGGCGCAGTGTACTTATAAGTTTAGCATTTACCGCCCCATTTATTGCCGCGACCATAGCCATCTGTATCCGCAGACGATCTTATCGGGCCCTTATTGACTTGTATGTACTGCGATCGTGTCCTATCTGTCCGTCGTCAGCTCAATTAATTGCTACCTACCGCCTTTGCCGCCCATCGATACCGACTTTTAATCATTGTACCAGGTACAGGTACGTGTGCATACGTGTACTTTTGTCTAGCCGCCAGTGTGTGTGCGTGCTCGCATTCCGCGCACATTATAATGCCGCCACCAACTTGGCAATATCTCTCGGTCTCGGCCTTATTACCTGACCTAGACAACCCCCTCCATAGGTAATCTTTAATGTGCAATCCATATTCTCATTCTCCCGATGAAATCTCCCTTCAGGATCGTTGGCAGGAGGAAAGCTACAGTGGCGGGCTGAACTATGACACTAGGTACTCTTAATTATTCCCTTTTTTCGTGGTACACTCTATCAATAGACTCTGACTGGAAAAATCGCCGTTATTATAAATGTTATAATGATAATTCTAGGATAGTTTTTGTATATTTTTATTGTTAGTATAAAAGGGTAATAATTTAACAACAATTTTACAATGTCCTTACATATTTTTAAAAGGTGATGTTTTTCATGTCTTGAATTTTCAAGTCTTCTTCTTTTGAAGTCTTCTTAAGGCTAGTTTTTTTGAAATTTTAAAAATTAGTTTACACAAAAAACCGGAATACTACTAGGAATACTAAAAAAAACAACAAAGTTTCAAGAACATATTTTTTTACTTTAAGAAATGCATTTTTATAAGGTCCCATTAACTTTAATGAACAATTCTACATATTTTTGTCCTCATAAAAACACATTTTTTTATTATTATTATTAACTTGTATTAACCTTGCCTAGTCTGAAGTTAAATTAATTTAATTAGCGAGATCAGTGAACCCAAACACATTATTATTTTACGACCTTTTATACTGCACAATTATTCGTGATTAAATGCAATTAAAATAACGTCATTATTAAAGTGATGAGCCTTTCCTTTTTGCCAATTGAACCTTGAATTATTTTAAATAATAATTACACTATTGCCCTTAAAACGCTAATTAAATATTCAATTGGGAACTGCTTATGATGCAGGTTTTAGAAAGGCCTCCGAATTGTAGTGATAATTAAGAGCAAATAATTAGCAGAGCCTCAGGTGAATACAAAACAAGTATATAAACAATATCTAAATTGTTCCTAGGCTATAGTCGCGCTTGAAGTGAATACAAAGCAGGTGCAAAACAATATCTCGGCTGCTCCAGACAGGTCCCCAGTTGCACTCAATGGGCGTAGACCCTTGGAGCTTGTGCTCTGTAACCACAACTGCACATGACACGCTAGATCCACTGGCAGGGTGTGGTCCTGTCCCCGTTGTTCCTCCCTTACCCTCACATCTATATCTAACCCAACCCAATCTGAACCTCGTGTCCTCGTGCCTGCTGCTGCTGCTACTGCTCGGGAAGGGCTCGGGTCCTGCTCGGCTTACAGAAAAAAAACGGAAAAGGTGGTGGGGCTTGGGCTTATTTTTCGGTTTTGGATTTTGGGTTTTTGAGCGCTGGGCTTAGTTCTTAACGCTACTTACTGTTTAAACTTGCTGTTGTTATCGTTGTTACATGTGTTTGACCCGGCCTGACACTTTCGTATTTCACATATATATAATACAATAGAATGGGCACAGAAACCAAGAGCAACAGTTACACAGGACAGATTTCAACAAGTGGCGGCAACCCCAAAGTGATGAAAGATTCTTTATCCTTAGTTCGTCAGACGGTCAATCAGCAAACGCAATCCGAATCCGAATCGCAATCAAACCAGGTCCAGAACCAATTGAACTCAAACTCTAATTCGTATCAGAACGAAAGCGAAAACGAAAACGAGCCCCAACTGATTAAGCGTGATATTGATATTCGACCAAAACAGCAGGAGGATAAATCCAGAAAAGAGGCGATTGTTCCCTTTGTCCCCATATTTGTTGAGGAGGCCGACGTGATACAAGGGGCCAAGGAACTGTTGAAGGTTATTCGACCGACCTGGGACCTCAGCCACGTCGAGTTTAAGGTAAAGTAAACTCCAAACCATCCTTTCCACTTATCCATCTTCCTTTTTCCCCCAAAATATATCATCACACAATTCCTTTCCATTCAAAAAATATAATTCAAAAACCTACAAAAAATATTAAGAACAAAAAACCAAACCATCAATGTCAATATGTCATGTATTCTCTACTCCATCAGATCAGGGTAGATCGCAGAACGCAGATCGTTATCCGTTGTTAACCGGACCAAGTGATGATGATGATGATGATAATGATGATGTATGTTTCCCTATTCCCTATTTATTAACATCACTAACTGGTGTGCGGAAAGGGGGAAGATATTGTTACTCTTTTAGAAGCTAACATACTTTTTTTTTGGAACGGGTTTTATATATTGCACAACCAACTCTACACTCTGCTCTACCTTCCAATAGTAATTATATATGATATTCACATACACACACCGCTGTCTGCTGACTGCTGTCTGCTGCTAACTGCTGCTACTGCTGCCGCCGCCTGCTGCTGCCTTGAAATTTGTAAATAGACTTTATAATTTCACTGTGCGAGCCATGGGATTGTTATTTCAAATTAACATTATTTGCGCGAGCGCGAGAGCTTCGAGTTCTGGGCTAGAGCTGGAGCTGGAGCTGGGGGTCTGGGCGGGCGGCTAGACCCGAGACGCAGTAGAAACCAGTTTGCTAATCTAGCCTTCGAGTGGGGTGGAAACAGCTACGATGATGGTTCCCTACGGATCCCTCCATTTTGGGGATCTGCCTACCAATTAATCTCACTGATTATAATCCAAACATGTACTATATATACGACAGGTGCCACTGACTTGACTCGAGTGCCTGCCTGCTAGTTATTTATTTTGTGGATCAAACAGACACACTGATTCCTGCTTTCATGCGTTGTTTTTCTTTCACTTTTTTTTCTGTTTTTTAAGGGGCGCGATTGCGTGTGGCCCGATTTGATAACAACAGACGGATGATGATTGTGGTACCAAGTGTCCACAGCTGTAGCTGTAGCTGAAGCTGAAGCTGCTCCAATCATATTTCCATCAAAACGAGCCGTTCTCCGTCCGCCGCCTTATCGGAGCCAACTCGTATGCCTTGACCCCGCGCAATCCGTGTAGATTCGAGTGTGTATAAAGTCTAATGGGGGGTGCAGGCGGTGCGCGGTGTGTACATAAATTACTTATCAGCAAACAGTTGGATTCCGCCACGGCTAGGACAGGCGGCGGAAAAGTTTCTAAGAAGTTGAGCCTGTGCCGCATTTAAAGCCATCTACAGTTGATAAAGTGCGATAAATGTTTTATGAATAAATTACCAAAACGCTTAACAATCTACCAAAGTAAGGTCTCTCATAATATAACCATCTTCAGCATGATGGGTTTGTAGTGGGAATAACAAGTCCTAATTGGCCTTGTCCTGACAGTTAGTCAGAAATTAACTGATTTCTGTGACGATTGGCTTTTACTATTGATTTAACAAAGTACAAGTTGTCCTATTTGCGTTTTGATGAGTCAAAGATCTTTTATCTTGCCTTATCCCAGGCTTCTCTGATAAAATAATCCGTCTTTCTGTGTTATTCAAACATACGTGTCTTTTCTGTCATGGAAATTATGACCATATAAGTCTTGTGACTTGAAGCAAACAATTGCAGGTACAGGTTTTAATTTGTTCTTAGATGTCTATGATATCAAGATTCCTTTTCAATGTGATTTCAATTTTTGGTTTGGAATAAAGAAGTCACAAAGATTTCCTCGGAAAATAGAATAGAAATTACATTAACCAAGCATTAACATTAATTCATTAGTTAAAACTAAACCCAGTAACTCAAGAAAATATAGTTTATTTAGTTTTAATTCTGATATTTTATTATATGTACAGAGGAGGTATTAAAGGTTATTTAGTTTTAATTCCGATATTTTAATATATATACAGAGGTAATATATAAGGTTCTGGGTCTCAGCTCTATCAATGATCAGCGCTTGCCTGTAAACGGCATATACTTGTATGGAAATTAAATTCATTCGCTTGAACCCTATATACAAAAATTAGCGATTCAGGCATTTTGATAAGTATTTTTCTGCCTAATAGCGGGTTGTGTTGTGTTGACAACACTCTCTATAAGCAATATAAGTTTCAATATGACAGGGTTTTCGTCTTTAACGAAACGCTAGGCACGCAAATTGCTAATGTCAAAAAGTTTATCACCGCAATTACTACACACGTATGTACCTCGAGTCTTGTGTGTGTTCATTGCTGTTAACCTCCTCCATGTGCTGGCCGGTGGTGAAAAATCACACAAATATATATTATAGAGGCAGACATATGAGTAGCAGAATGGTGGAGTCGATAAGGAAGAGGTGCCATAAGCCTTTTATTTTGTAGCTTTTGTGAATGGTTCAGGCTTAAGACCACGCATTCGTGTGAATCAAAATTACTAAACGAAAGACAATATAAGATATAAGATGCATAACGCCCATACAGTTTGCTTAAATCTGTAAAAAGAATTTGCTAACATTGACAAGGATACACGGAACGTACACAGGCAATAAGATCTAGAATATTCGGACTCTCTTAGTGGACTTCCAAGGATATAACAAAGTGCAATGAAATCGTATGGCGTTACACATCTTATCCTTTGTATTGTCTTTGACTAAACACTCGTATGTACATATATCTCGATTGGTAAAAGTTCGTAATAACTTCATGTACATAAAAACCATAGTACGTTCACGTAGCAGACGCAATTCATTAGCATTTAGTCCTAAACCCATATTCGCTCACTCACTCACCCATGAATACATATATGTACATATTAGCAATGTCCTTAAACACCTTAAACACATAAATAGTAACAATCCTTCCGGGTCTTGCTAATTCTAGAGTTTTACCGATGGCATCACGAACAAGCTGGTCGGATGTTTCCACAAGGAGAGCACCAAATTGAGCCATGAGAACGGTGGCCCGTATCTGCCGATCAAGACGCAGGAGTCCGAGGAGGAGGAGAGTACGGTCATTATCGAGAAGGATGATAATGACGATGATGCGGCGGTGGCGGCTGAAAACGGTGCACCTGTACAGTACTCCGATAACGTAGTGCTGGTGAGGATATATGGCAATAAAACGGACCTACTGATAGATCGCAAGGCTGAGACGCAAAACTTTCTTCTACTGCATACGTATGGCCTAGCGCCATCGCTATATGCCACGTTCAAGAACGGTCTCGTCTACGAATACGTACCTGGAACCACCCTAAATACCGACAGTGTGCTCTGTCCAGAGATCTGGCCTCTGGTCGCCCGTCGCATGGCCGAGATGCATCGCAAGGTGAAGAAGCACGGCGATAGCTCAACGACCAAGCCATTGCCGATGATTTGGACGAAGACGCAGAGCTTTCTTGATTTAGTACCTGAACGTTTTAGTGATGCTGAAAAACACAAAAGGTATGAGCTGGATTTACTAATCGATTCGATTGTTCAAATGCTTAACATTACCTTCAAATTGCAGAGTGAAAGATACGTTTCTACCCATCAGCCGACTGCGCGATGAGTTCAATAAGCTCTACGAATACCTGGAGGCTCTGGACAGTCCAATTGTCTTCTCCCACAACGACCTACTGCTGGGCAATGTCGTCTATACGAAGAGCCTGAATACGGTTAACTTTATTGACTACGAGTACGCCGACTATAACTTTCAGGCATTCGACATTGGCAATCACTTTGCGGAGATGTGCGGCGTCGATGAGGTGGACTATTCCCGCTATCCGAAGCGTGACTTTCAGCTAAAGTGGCTGCGCGTCTACCTCGAGAAATACCTTCAGCGTAGCTACATTCAGAACGAGGAGGTCGAGCTGCTTTACGTCCAGGTCAACCAGTTTGCGCTAGCATCCCATATTTTCTGGACGGTGTGGTCCCTGTTGCAAGCTGAGCATTCCACAATCGATTTCGATTACGTAGGGTGAGTGTTATTCGTCTCGAAATTTTGAGAGTTTCTCTAAGATTAGAGGTCTCTATTCAGGACATCATTTATTATTATCATCACACATACATGTATGTATAATGCCTTCAAATAACAAATATTTCCCCCCGAAAGATAATGCAAAAAAATGTGACGAAATAGGAATGCGAACATTGTACGATTAAAGGCTTTAAGATTTCCCCATTGTTATCAAGAATATGCGTATAAAAAGGCTGATAAAGAGAAAGCAGCTCGATTGCAATCTTTAATATTTGATATGAGCGTGTTCCTGTTCCGTCAGCCGCCACTTGAGTAAATAATATCTATGTACATACATGTGTGTAATGGGAATACAGAAGAATTTAGATCACTTCACCACTTGAAACCTTATAACTAATACCAAATTATTACTCTCTTTCGTTTACAGCTATGCATTTCTTCGTTACAATGAGTACTTGGCTCGAAAGGAGGAGTTTTTATCATTGACTGCGGCAAAGAACAATAAGTGATTTCCTTCTCTCTGTGTCTCTCTCTCTCTCTCATCGGGGGGGAAAAAACTAAAATATGTGCCCAGTGATATATATGTGTAAACTAAGGCTGGAGCGGAGCTTAATGTTATAAATATGTGTATATATAACGCGTGTGTGTGTTTAGAAATCGGAATGAAATGATATCCGAAAAGGAGCAACTACAAAGATTCGTGTTCTGGGGCCAGCCTTAGTGTATGTATATATAATGAATTTGTATATGTTCTTTAATTTGTATAAATTGATATTTTGTAGGCATAAATAAAAACAACAACGTATGTACTTTAAACATAAACACACATATTTCAACAGTATATCTACATTTTTCAACATGGGCGGTAGCTTTTTTTCTTACTATAGAACCAGCGGAAATAACCTACAACCTGGAATCCTGGATTAATATTATATTGATGACTCTTTTAGCTCCCAGTCATGTCTGCGTTTTGGGGAGTGCAGTTCTGAGCTTATATTCACGCCTTTATAGATTTTACAATATAAGTCGTTTCTATAATATAATATTTTCCATTAACTGTAGTATATATTTCTTATGAAACGCGGTTATTTTAACTGCTTCAATGATTGATCTATGGTTTCGACAGCTGGTTTTTACCTGATTATATTATTAGACTATAAATATTCGCCTTTTTTTACTTATATTTTGTCACTTGACAACCGTTAAGGTAAACGTATTATTGCTGAAACCTAAAACCAAATAAATAAACAAGAATGAAAGGTAACTTTGGATAGTCGAAGATTGAATGCCCTGCAGTTTACCATTGGGTCATGGAATCGAATCGGAAATCTATCGGAAGAATATCAGAACCAAGAAAGAATTTATTTCATTTCGGAAAGTTTTATGTTAATTTTATAAGATCAAAAAATAAGCCTTCTCAAAATATAGATAATTTGTGATAAATTGGTGATAAATTTGTGAGAAATTTTTAATAATTTAACCAGTTATAAACAGTGAATAATTTTCACACGACTAAATCTAGAATATATATATATAGGTTATAGGGCTTCATAAAAGCTTCAGTCATAGCGTTGCAATCTTTAGACTAAAATGATAAAACCCTCCAAGGGATATATATATAAATGAATGGATTTTTTTGTTATTAACTCTAGTAAAATGAGTCAGACGACTGAACTTTACCCAGAGACCTCTTTGGTTAGTCAGAAGATTGTTTTAAAGAAAGTTTTAAGAAAGATGATATTTAGCTTAGTGATAATTAGAACGACATTTCAAATGACTTAATACTTTGAAATTTAAATTTAAGGTAAATATTTTTAAATAAATTAAATACCAACAAGTATTTTATGGCTTGTAGAATTTTCTTAAGCCCACCAACAACCCTTTTTTAATTATGTTTTTTTATTTATCGTTATGGTCTTCGTTTTATTTTTAGGGATGTAACAAAAAACAAAACAAAAACATATAAATACTTGGAAATTCACAAAACCACAAATATATATTTTTTTTAATAGTGTTTTTTGCCTATTTTTTATAACAAAAAATGAACAGAGTAACATGCATCAAAGTAAATCTCATTAATTCGATCGATAAAAATGGGTTTACAAGAGTTTTATTTGAATTTATTAACCTTTTTACACAAACAAGTCTTTGTAAATTTATGATACGTTCTACAGATATTTTACACCGTTGTTCGGTTGCCATCGCCACCAAGTTTTTGGACAATCTAAAAAGAAAAAAGAAATATGTTTATAAATATTTTGACACATTCTGGCATTTTCCTTTATGTTGCAATTTATAAATAATATATATGAAAAGTCAAATTTTTTAATATTAGTTTTACGAAAATGGAGAAAAATGAATCGAATGAATCGACTTCTTGAAAACAACCCTAACGATTCGATAGTCTCGTTGGCTGCATTCGATAACTTGCCCGACTCTCACCCCTAGCTGCAGCCAGCTGTCATACCTAAAAGCAAAAGACAAACGTTTCGATTATCCAAATTTTCCCTCGTTCAACGTAAATAATGTCGAGCTACATTGCCAGGAGAGGTCCAGCGGTTTTGTGTGAGTATTCTTGAGGAAAAAAGGAAAGCCCTGGCACTTTAATCTCTGCCTCGTTCAGCGAGCTGCTGTGCTCCACACTGATTACGTAAATATATAACGCGAATTTTTCGTTCTAACCGCAGCCAACCTGGGACGATGGGCCTACAATCTGTCCGGATTCAACCAGTACGGTAAGGAGCAGAGCACGCGAGTGCGTCGGACGAATCATCCAATCGTTGGTTATTCCAGGTCTGCACCGCGACGACTGCCTGTACGAGAACGAGGACGTTAAGGAGGCCGTCCGCCGCCTGCCCCGCAAGCTGTACGATGAGCGCAACTACCGCATCATGCGCGCCCTGCACCTGTCCATGACCAAGACGATCCTGCCCAAGGAGCAGTGGACCAAGTACGAGGAGGATGTCAAGTACTTGGAGCCCTACCTGAACGAGGTGGTTAAGGAGCGCGAGGAACGCGAGGACTGGAACAAGAACCACTAATTGTGCCGCGCCCACTACTCACTTTCTTTGGACTTGTAAATGTTGAAATACATAGCTTAGATTAAAACCAACAATTGGCTATGAAACCGACTTTCCGCTTGGTTGTTTGGGGAACCTCTTCCAGTGTTTATTGAGTGGGATTTCTCGTCGTGACAAGAGGTGGATGTGTGCTCGCGGGAGGTCCAATGGAATGATGATTGTTGGTGAAACTTAAGCCTTAATCATGCTGCCCTCTTACCTGTTGCATAAATGGTAAATTGAAAAACGATCCTAGAATTGGCACGCGTCCAAGGAAATTTATGGCCACCGGGAAGAAGCCGCTGCAAAAGATGCAATTGGTTATTATAAATGAATTACTGAGTCTGTTTTTAAGGATTGCAATGGGAAATAAGGTATAAACATGCTAAATTTGTACTTGGGCAGCGAAATATCACGCAAAAGCTAGCTATGATTAATTGTTTAAATAATTATATTGTCATTTCACTCATATTCAAGGAACATTTTTCTCTGGTCTGGCCTTGAGAGGTTAGCAGAGCTCTTTTTCAGGCAAAGATAACTGGAATAATAACGCTTTTTAATGTATAAATACTTTAAATAAATATGCATGTACGTTTTTTAAAGGGGCCTTGTGCATAGATCCTAAAGTTTAATGTTGATATAAAGGCCTAAAAGTTACAAACAAGAAGCTATAAAAGTTCACACAACTTTGCAAAGTGTAAAAGATGTGATTGTTCTTTAGCCAATTGGAAACTAGTTGTTCCAATAAGCATAGAAGAGAGTTTTTCAGGCGTTTAACCAACTAAAGTTGCCTCAATTTAACAAACCTTTGAACTACAATAAAAGCAAAATAAAGCTGCATAATATTTAGTAATGTTTATAATTAAACACGAGCAATAACGATAAAAAAAAGCGCAGTAAGTACGTTAAGTGCCTTTAAAAACAGCAATAAACAAATCAAAAAGGTTAATTAAAGTAAAACTTTGCAAACCTGAACAGGGCAAAGAATCCATAGGACTCAATAATCATCCCAATGATGGGAAAGCCCAGCAGTACGAAGACTATTCCACCAAAGAAGGCTGTCGTGCCCTTGACTTTGTGCCGCTGAAAGAAAAAGCGCAGGGTGCGCTCCACGCCGATCACACAGCCCAGGCCCGATATGAACAGGATCTGCGGAGGAGAGGAGCAGCTCGTTAGTTGGCTCCGTTGCAGGAGTGCGGCGTTACATACATTGCCTATAGCGAGCAAGCCTGTGTCGAACAGCAGCAGCATGCCGAGGAACAGAAATGAAATGCCGAAGCCAGCCAAGCCGATGCCAATTTCTGTGGAGAGGTTCGAGGTGTGTGCGTGTGGTCAGTGGGCGAGCTGGAGCCTCGTCTTGCCTCGGCGGCAACAACTTACTTTGCAGGTCTGTGATCTCGATCATGATGACTTATTTATTTGGTTTCGAGTAGAAATTCCACGTAAACACCAGCTCAATTTTGAAACCCGAACAGCTGATCGACTTTCATTCAAACGTTTCGTGAATATAAACAATCATTGCAGGGCTGCATGCAGTTCAGTGTTGTAAAGTGCAGCAGGGGGAGTTTCCTTCCTGTTTAAACTTCTATCGAAAATACTAGGAAGGTCTACTTTAACCGATACATAAAACTAAGTAAATTGGTTGTTTTTCAATCCCAGGTAAGTTTGGTATTTCATATGTTTCACAAAAAAAGGAAGTAATCGATGTTTTTAAACATCGATCTATTTGCGTATGTTCTAATTACTGAAAATAAATTAAAACAACTCTATTAGCTTTTTTATTATACATTGTATTATACATTAAATACAATTAACATATTTTTAAACACATGTTCACTGGCTAGCTTTGAAAACCTGTTAAAAATATAGCATTAGCTAAATAGTCAACTTATACGATGTATCGTCGTTAAAAAATCGATAGCATCGATATTGACATCGAAGTTCTTGCAACTCTATCACACGCCATTTTACATTAAAAGTGTACTGAACTGACGCTACGATAAAAAACCATTTAGGCAATTTTGTGAAAAAGGAGTTTTCGCTCCTGCAAATCGTGAAGTTCTGTTCTTTGAAAGACTGTTGCAACTGTTAATTAAACATGGACCGTAAGTACAGAGCGCAATTACCGCATTGATGGCGTGAAAATGTCTGAAATATGTGCACCCTAGGTGGCGGCTATGGTGGTGGTGCCGGGCAGGGATATAATAATTTCGCTGTCCCCCCACCGAACTACCAGCAACAGCCAAATAAAACTGGTAACTACAACGAACCACCTCCGAACTACAGCAAGCAGGGCGGTGGTAAGGTTTTCACGAAGCTCCCGGCCTCGAATGCTGCTCAATCGACACTTTTATGTTTAAGGTTATGATTCCGGTGGTCATCGTGGTTCTGGCGGCGGCGGCAGTGGCGGCGGCGGCGGCGGCGGCTCATGGAACGACAGAGGCAACTCTTACGGGTATGTTATTGACATTTACCACCTAACTCGGTATAGAGATCTTGGGTAGCGTTCCACGGCGGGTAACAACAGATTCCATAAGCAAAGTGTACAAATTAACCCTTTAGTGCAGCAGCCTAAACGACAAAACCAAGCCAATGAATCGAAACAGAGACAGAAACAGATTAAAAACAATGTGTAATGACAGAGCAGAGCATCCGCCTGGGCGGTATAAGAGTCGAATTCGAACTCGAATGTGAATGTAAATGTAAATGTAAATCGAAGAAGAAGTTGTCAAGCGATAAAAGAAAAAAAGAGAACGAGAAATGGCTCGGCTTGAACGGAGAATTTGTAATGTCCGACTCTCCCATGTGTGTGTGTCGATCTGTATCGTTTATTTTTCATATATATATGCATATATTGTTTCCAAAGTGCACACATGGTTCGAACTAATTCGAAATATTTAGAGGAACACAGCGCTCGAAGCAACGAAATGGTTTTGAAAACGATGCAAAAAATGTATCCATATGGTAAATATGTATAAAACTCGTAAAACTCGCCTTTGGGGAGGCCGCATTGTAATCCAATCGCTGCAACAACTATTTGACTCAAATTCCCAACACACAAAACCCCGACTATTGGTCCAGTATATGAATGGTATTCCCTGAAAGAAAAGAAAACACAAAACTTGAAAGAACTAGTAGAGAATCGCGACCAGTTAATTATTAATTAGTCTCCGTCACACGTCGTATGCCATTTGCATGAACACCTTCATTATGACAACACAATCATACTTTTAAAGAAAACTAATATATAAACTCCCCTAAACTATTCAACGACTAACTATGTATATATCGAATCAATAAGACACGTTAAGCGTACAAACTCATGACATTTAATAGCTAAATGGGCTCAAGTTGTGCATTCAAAAGTCGAACATATTAACTAAAAAGATTCAAGCGCAAACAAAAAAGCAGAAAACGAGTACGTGACATGAATGATCATGATAAAAAGCGTTAAAATAATGAATAAGCGAATATATATCAATAATTCGGAAGAAGTGTTGGCGTGTTTCCAAATAATATCTATCTCCCATTTACGTTTAATGTTTCTTTAAGTATATTCAGAACTATTATTGTTTTAAGTATTGCAGCTGTTCTCAAAATATAAGTAGTGCCCTTCGCATATCTACTTATTATTATTAAATTTGGTTCCCTATCTGTTCAGTTTCATTCGTTGCTTAATCATAATTATATATTATTTAATATATTTAGTTTACTTCCTCTTGATTAGTGAGAAATCGCGGAACAATCAGTTCATACTTAGAACATAGGGTCATAACAATAAAATGGTTAATTATTTCGCTGTCAAGTTAATCTGTCCAAGCTTTTTTACTAATTATTGTGTCATATTTAAATGTATTATTATTTTTAGCAAATGTAAGACAGTAAGTCAAGCCTTTAATTCCTAAATATAATTTGTTTTAAACATTTGATTGCTGCATTTCTATTATTTTGAGAACCACTGTATAGATTTATGCATTTTAAGTATGATCAGACTAATTTCGTCTAAATATAGTCTAAGCTATGATTAATAACTTATCTCTTATTTTTTTGTGTTAAGACTTGAGTAATTAATTATAAGTTATCAATTTTCTACAACTTAAAGGTAAATTTATAGGCAATATAATGGTTAAAAATGTCGAAACAAGATTGGTTATTTCGCACTTATAATTCCTATAATAAAAAAAAAAGCGAAATGAGTTAAAAATGCATACAAGAGTATATAAAATAAAAATAATTATTCCCCTGACTAAACTGGGGCAGATGTTAGCCATTAAAAGTTATTGCTTTAAGTTTAGTAATAATAACGATACTGTAAATGGACACTGTGTCCCGACTGATGATGATTGATCGGTGCTAAGCCCTAATCACCACAGATCGCAGACACCAAGAGTGTGTCTCTTGCCGTCCCTTTCGCTTCTGTGCCTATATACACGTATCCATAGATGTTTAAGTGTTTATAATCCTATAATCCTCCAGAGCACTTTGATCAGTGACCTCGATTATGGAACTCGGAATGGCAAATGCTACGGCCGCGCTGTCACTGATTAAATTGTGCTGGACTAGAGTCCTCCGGGGTGCGAACTATGTTATGTATTTTGTATTTTGTATTTGATTGAGAGGGGATCCTAGGCGTATACCACCTCACCATACTGCATACTACAAACAACAAAAACCAAATTGAAAGCATTAAATAAGTTATTCAATATCCTCTTTTAGAAATGGAGGCGCCAGCAAGGACAGCTACAACAAAGGTAAAAATAATGCAAATCATTTTGCAAATCATATCGAGTAATGTATACCAAATATATTTTTCTACATATTGAACCCAAAAAAAACTGATTAGAACAGAAAAAACAGAACAAACAGAAACCGAAACCGAAACAGAAAAGAGTTTAATATCACAGAATCTACTGTGTGGTTACAATTCCTTCGTATATATCTATCTACTATATAGAGTGTGTTATACTATTCAGTGTGTCTTGTCGATCTCCCGACGGGGAATCGGTCCGCCAGGAAGGGTTACTTAAGCTACAAAATATTTCTGTGCAATAATGCTGCTGTGTGTTAATTAAGGCTTTATAAGAGGTGCATCGGTCGGTTGGGTTCTCGTTATCGTTATCGTTCTCTCCTCTCCTCTCCCTCCTGGCAATTCAAGGTCATTGGTATTATCTTATTCTTGTTCTGGGTTCCGGAAAATGGGTACCGGGTAATGGGTGTGTTTGTAGCCGGCGAGAAGAGCCCGTAACGAACGAAGAACAAAACCATGCTGAAAATCAAAAGTGTCGTCTACCCATGTCTCCTCCCTGTGACTACCATAAGGTTTCTTGATATAATACAACACACGCCTCAAAATTCTGGTTTTCATCGCTTCAATATTATCACTTAAGGAATATCCCAATGATGCGATGCAAGGTGTTTGTACTTTACTTAGGGGCTTCTTCTTCATCTTCGTTGCGTTGAGTCCTAAAAAAAAAAAAAGAAAATAATTATAACAAAAAGAAAAGGGCAAAATGAGAGTTCCAAAAAAAATTTCGCAAAATCCGAATATATCCGCAGTTCCATTCTATAAGCTATGCCCTGCCCTTAGTCAGCGCTTTCTAACATCCCGTTCGCCTTTGTAGGACCCAGCGGCGGCGGCGGTGGATACTCGGGCGGCGGCGGCGGCGGTGGAGGGGGCGGCGGCTCCAGTGGCGGGGACATGATCACCCAAGAGGACACAATCTTTGTCTCTGGCATGGATCCGAATGCCACTGAAAATGATATTGAGACGCACTTTGGTGCCATTGGCATAATTAAGGTGAGTGTGACACAGCTTTCTCTTAATATAAGACTATAATAACAAGATGCATAACACTTGTACCTTTAAATGTATAATTTAATGTAACACTTATACCTTTGTTGAGAAAGTAGAGAGCAATAAAATAGCTTGGCGTTATGCATCTTGTTATTAAAAAATAGGCTTTTGGGGTAACGCTTGACGTTCTTGTCTTAACCAACATCCTTTGTGCCTTTGCAGAAGGACAAGCGCACAATGAAGCCCAAAATTTGGCTCTACAAGAACAAGGAGACTGGCGCCTCCAAGGGCGAGGCCACAGTGACCTACGACGACACCAATGCCGCTCAGTCCGCCATCGAATGGTTCGACGGCCGGGATTTTAACGGCTGCACGATCAAGGTGTCGCTGGCGCAGCGCCAGAACAACTGGAACAAGGGCGGCGGCGGTCGCGGTGGCTTCGGTGGCCGACGCGGCGGCGGTGGTGGTCCTGGTGGCGGCGGCGGTGGCCGCTTTGATCGCGGAGGCGGTGGTGGTGGCGGCGGCGGCGGTGGAGGCGGCGGCAATCGCTTCGATCGCGGCGGCGGTGGCGGAGGAGGTGGTGGCGGCGGAGGCGGCAATGTGCAGCCCCGTGACGGCGACTGGAAGTGCAATAGCTGCAACAACACCAACTTTGCCTGGCGCAACGAGTGCAACCGGTAAGCAGGACATGAAAATGCCGCAAATTGGCAGTAGAACTCATCGTTTTCTTTGACAGCTGCAAGACGCCCAAGGGCGACGAAGATGGTTCCAGCGGCGGTGGCGGCGGTGGTGGCTACGGAGGCGGCGGCGGCGGAGGCTACGGCGGCGGAATGAGCGACCGTGGCAACGATCGCGGATCCGGCGGCGGTGGAGGATATCAGAACAGAGACCGCGGAGGCAACTCGGGCGGAAGCGGTGGCGGCGGCTACTCGCGCTACAATGACAACAACGGCGGAGGGGGAGGCGGCGGTGGTCGTGGTCGCGGAGGGGGCGGCGGAGGCGGTAACAGGCGCGATGGCGGTGGACCCATGCGCAACGACGGCGGCATGCGCTCCAGGCCTTACTAACCGGGTGCGACTGCTGGGCGGAACAACACACATTTTTTTCACATTTACGTATTAATTGTAGCGAGTACTCTCTTTTAATGTACTTTTAAATTTACGTCAGAGCAAATCCCCAATGCCAGCGCATAATTACTTTCAACCGATTTCTCGCCAAAACCCACACACACACACTGAAACACACGCTATGGTTGGTCCGGTTATCGCTCGTTTCGACCTAGAATATACAATTATACATTTATATATGTAATCTAATTTAACAACTGTAACTAATATGATACATACAAATAAAAACGTATATATAAAACTCGATCTATATACACGAGTCGCCTGGTTTAACGCTCTCTGAACTATAGTTTTGATGTATCGAAGATATCGAGATCTATAAATGAATATATTTGAATGGAAGACTCTCTGGAAATTATAATATATCAGATGTACAAGAACCAAATCTATACTTCGGGCGAAAATTAAAAAAAAAAAAAAACATTCTCATCGCTATTTTTGTTGAATGACTTGACCCTTGTAGGATATTATAATTTTGATCAGAATCGAGTCGACGTCTAGGTAGTCTATCAGTTTTTAAGCTGTCTAAATTAATTTTTGAAGATGATCTTTATTTTATTAAAGATAAAATATATTTCGGAACAGGCCAGATCGGATAACTATAGAACCAATATCCCGGAAAATCAACCAACATTCAGTTTTAACAGTTTTTTTACACTTTGGTAAAGTTATTTTTTGGTTTATTGCAATTTAATAGAATCGAATTAGTAGTAATTGAGCTTCCCCTCTAGTTTAATTTGTTTATTTATAGAATATAAAATGAATTGATATCTACCGATGAAAAAGGTGTATATTTTGTTTTTCCTTGCAGAAGGTATAATAATTTTATCCAGACGGTTGCAAAGCAGAAATTGAGTCAATTCTGACCTTATAAATCATATATATTCTTGATCAGCATCATTAGCAGACTCGATCTAGACATCTTTGGCGGGAAAAAAAATTTAGTCAATTTTTTTGAAACTTTATAAAGGGATAACATCGTTTTAATTTTCAAAAAATCACAAAAAATTTTCAATTTTGTAATTCGAAATTTAGTATGCTGATTGATTAACCTATTAAAAACTAGCAAATTAAAATTAAGGGATTTTTAACTGAGTTATGATCGATTTTCATATTTCAAAGTCAAAATCATATAAACTTTAGTTTCCCGAAGTTAGCTTCCTTTTTTGTTTAAATTTGAATTTCAATAAATTGATTTGTTAATCTGATAAAAACTAATACAGAAAAGCTTTCCGAACTGAAATCAATGAATTTTTGCCTTAGTTATGATTGATTAGCAATTGGGTCGCGTGATGCAGGTGCAAACTGCAAGGATATACAAACTTTGGCCTTACGACAACATAAATGTTTATAGTTAAATTTTACTCCTAGTCTAGAAAAATAGCAATTTGTTTTCTTTAATTTTCTTAGATGTTTTATTAATAGATCAAAGATATGAGTTTAGATTTTTCCCCAGCTCTACTCTATATACACGCATTACTCTAGATATTAATAAGGATCTATCAGAAATATCGCGTAGGTGGAATGTTTTTATAAAATTTTTTTTTAATATTATTACTTTTTGTTTTGCATATACATAATAATATTACAGTTCATCTTTTTCTAGTAGGGTGTAGCGATGCTTGGATGGTCCAAGTTCCTTGAATTTTGACTCGGGAGGTGAGGTACCCTTGCCGGTGTGGGCGTCATGCTGTATCTCATTCGTGGGATCCGGCCCATAATGAAACTCCCTGGAATGCAAGGCAGAGCGTTAATAAGTAAATGGAATAAATGGCTTGGTGTGGCATGTATTTAGTTACCGGTGCAGCTTGCCGCTGTAGAGATCCTGGAGGAATTGCTTTAGCTTGCCCGGCGCATACATGTCGCTGAAGTGTGGAAAGAGATACATGTGCTTGAAGGAATCGATGGCGATCAGGGGCAGGTCGTCCTCCGATTTCCCCAAGTGATGCAGTGGATGGGCGAAACGCTTGCCATCGGCGGTCAAGAAGTTGACGTTCTCTGCAAGTGTAAAAGGGGATGCAGGATGTAGGATGAAGACAAGCAAACAGTATATTTCCAACTTACGTTTCTCATCCAACAATTGACGCTCAATGATGGACTTGTAGTCCTTGATGGAGTTGAGGTCGTCCGGCCGATGGAACATGATCAGGAACGGCAGTCCCTCCTCGGTAAGTTCCTCGGCATTCTCGAACGTGATTTCCCGCACCAGCGGCACACACTTGTCCTGGATCCAAATCTTTAGCTCGTCGAAATTCTGCAGGGATCCCGTGTAGGTCTCATCGTTCTCATGGGACAAAGCCACATCGGGCCTAAATACTATGATCGGTGTGCCTGAAAGCAGAAAAGGATAATCTCTGTGTGTCTTAGGGCGCAGATTAATGGGTATTGCGATGATTTTTACCAGGAGGATGCATGGCTTGAGCGGCGTCTCCGAAGCCAACGTGGAACTGGCAGTCCTCCTTCAGATTGGTGGCCACCTTGCGGAAAATATCATACTCTGGCTGATCTCTGCGGTCAAAGTAGCCCAGGATGAGGCGCTTCTTTGAATCGAGATTCTCAAGATCCTTGAGGGACTTGAACTCCTGAATGGGATCCTCGAGCTGCTTCTTAACGAACTCGAGGAACGCGTCCGCTGAACGCTGGCCCCGGTACTCGCGCTTGCTGATCTGTCCATTCCGGACGATCTTCAGGGTTGGATACTTGTTGATGTGAAACCGGGACGCGATCGCAGTCTCCTTGTCGCAGTCCACCTTGCCTAGCACCACCTTACCGGCCTCTGGGAACTCGGCCTTGATCTGCAAGTAAGCGTTTAGGTAATTTGCCGTGTAATCGCAGCTCTCTCGTTACGGTATTGCATTAATTGTTAATCCAATAAGGTAACAGCGGCTTTAGTAGAAGTTCAGTTCTTTTTTTCGCTTCAGTTATAGCTAACGATCCTTGGGACTCACCTTATCTGCCGCTTCACTGAATATAGGCGCTAAAATATTACTAAACCGACACCACTCCGCATAAAAATTAAGGAAAACCAATTCATTAGACGCTGCAATAAAACAAAGCGAGTTTTTAATGTGGAAGCACCAGAGTTTTGTGTGTGTGTTGTGTGTGATAAGGAGAGACAAAAAGGTATTGGGACCCACCACAGCGCAATATCTAGGGTTGCAATTTTGTATTTTCCCTCTAAACATTTCGTGTTGCAGCATCAAAGAATTAGTGATATCTAAGAACTAATGGTATTGCAATCTTTACTCCCTCCGACCCGCAAAAAGTTGATAACTGTTGTCGTAGCTAATAACTAAAGTGTAATTCTTTGCAGGCAAGATAAGATAAAGAAATGTTGAAGACTGTCTATTTTTCTCCGGTTTGTATATTACTCTGTAAACTAAACTTGCTTGATTTCGTTTTCTACCTCTTAGACTGGGATCCTGATTCCTTAATTAGGTTATTTTAGGGTTTGAAAACTAATCAAGGTTTATTTCAGTTTATTTAGATCAGTTGCTTGAATAAAGCCCAATTAAGATCAGATGATCGGTGATCCCTATTCTATCCTATTGCTTCTGTTTTGGCTGAAATAACATCAGTTACAAAAAAAGTGGCTATAACAATATATTGTTTACATTCCATTGAATCTAAAAAAAACAATCAAAACAACTGTTCGCGCGCCCAGCTGGCTCTGACACACATACATACTGAATTTAACAAAACTTTTGTAAAACAATTGAAATTACATTTTTAAGTTTTTAGCTTAAAAAAAAAACATCTACTAAAAATATATATTTCTTACAATTTTTTTCTTTCTCATTTATTTCAATTCTAATTTATGGCAAAGTTCTTAATCAATGAATTGCCGATATCAAGGATCCCAAGAGAACGATCTGTTCCGATAAGCTCAACTATAGTGAGTTCACCGATGACTAATTCGAGTTTTCTGGCAAAATGTGTTTTAGTTCCGTAGACTAATTTTTTAATTTTTTCAGTTGAAACCGAAAACGGAATTTACCACGTTAGCAAGCCCGAAATTGACATGATCCACTGATTTTTGTGTGTTTTGCGACACGTCAATACCCCAACAAGTCACTTAATTGATTTTCTGCAGCCCGTGTCGGTGGCGGTGGCGATATCGCGATGCCGGTTCTTACCTAGAGTCATGTCGAGGTTGTCACTGGTCATGGGAACGGCTCCCGTATCTGCTGGCGCTGCCGGCTGGAGCAGCTGTAGAACCTGGAATTGGACGTGGATATGGAAATAATAAGAGCGCGACTTCGAGTGCCACAACAACAAGTACGGGACGGCGTGGTTGATTTTTCACTCAACCGCACGCCGAACGTCTCATGACGCCCGCCACCCGCCACCCGCCGCCGCCGCCTGCCGCACTTTACGCGGAGAACCCCAAGTATCGGGAACCGAGAACCGGACAGAACGGAACACGTCGACTCACCGCAACAAGGGCCACGCAGGGCCCGAGCTTTCGGATTCTGGCTCCAATCATTCTGGGGACAGTGGGTGGAAGTGGACTCTGGTGCACCGGTGGAAAATCCAAGCGTTCGAATGCAATTCAGTCACACATCAGCTGGAATGGAATGGATGCCTCTGGGCTAGGCGCACTGCAAACGTAGCCACAACAAAACTTTTTACAATTTTTTATCGGTCTCCACTGGCCAGAGTTGGGTTTTATAGCAGTGTGCCCGTCGCTCGGCCCTTGTAGCATACCGTCCGGCTAACGTCAATACCAGAACAGTGGTATATTCAAAAATAATACTAAGCTCGCTCATATAACACCTTGTTTTTAACGATTTCTGAACATTTGCATCATACCAGGATATTTATTTGTTAAAATTTATTGTTTCTCTAACATTTTATTTAAGCCTAATTATACAGTTAATAGCTACTAAGAATTACTTTATAAAATACTAAAAAATACTCCATACTCAAACTGTATATTTTCGTACGTTTGCTTGTACCATTTCGCTTACTATGTCTTTTCCGACAATCAGATAAATTACAAGTATTCCTTGTGCTACATAAAATATTATTGTCAAATAAAAATAAATAGCAAGAATAGCTTTTATTAAATATAATAAGTTCAATAATTAAGTTAATGTGCCCGCTCTGGCGATAACAAAATCGATTGTTATTGCAGTACCGATAACGATACCAATTACCGATACCAATAATCCCAAATGGAAACAAAAAAGTGTAAATGAATACATATGTATGTGCAACAATATTTGCGAATCTTTGTTTATAATAGCTGACGTTTATGGATTTTATGGTGGTAAATAGAGCGAGTTAGAAGCGAATAGTGTTTTCAATACGGAAATAAACGCAAAGTCAATTGTTCCGAAGCTACATACCACCCCAAACCAATCGTTTTGTGGACCTCGAATGTGTGTGCATACATATGTGACGATTGTACTGTGTTGTTATTGTTGCTCTTCTTCGCTACACACGCATTAATGTTTAATTATTTTGTTTATGACAACATACTAGCTGCTGCTTTTGCTTCTGCTGGCAGTTAGTCGCTGAAAGCTCAAACGGCGAGGATTTGTTAAGCTCCAACAAGTACTATAATTCGACAGTTTTTTTCTCCGCTTATTGGTTATGGAATTACGATAATCTATTTGTATATATACATACATACATACAAGCGACGATCTATGTATTGCGCACCTTCTCTACGCCTGTGTGCGTTCACATAAACGGATGCATATATGCATTCCCATTATCTATATTGCCACCACGACACTCAAATATTAACTTCGATTTTGTTCTAAAAGTGTTGGTTGTGCTTAAATTTCCATAAAGACACACACAGACGCACACTAAGCGAGTAATGTGTATGCCTTTGTATGTGCCCTCAACAAAGTATGTACATACGTATGTACGTACATACATCGCAAAGCAGGCAGAGATTGTCGTCGCCTCCGTCGTCGTCGTCGTCGTCCTACATCCAAAATATGTAGAGTGAATTAGCTTTAAAGGCTCTGTGCCTCGGTCCCAGTTCCAGTCCAGTCCCAGTCTCAATATGTACAATGCGTCGTCACACGTAATCGGGGCAGGCGGCGGGGGAACGATGGATATTGAGCGATAACCGGATTTCCAATGACACTCGGATCGCCTTGCCAGGCCTGGCCCCCTAAATATAAGCAAACAAAACAAAACAAGATATTCCGTATACAAGTTACACGCTTACATACCACTCTTATTCCAGCCGATTCACACAATGTCCGATGGATCGCCGCCTCCGTCAATTTGCTTTATCCGTGCCGCCGAATCGTATCCAAAATCACAAATGGAGAAGGAAGATTCCCAGCTGTTCGTGCCCTTCCAAGAGCGTAAGTGTAAACAACTCCAAAGCCCCCACCAGGCAACACTCATTACAATCCAATCCAATCCAATCCCGCATGCAGTGTCTGGCGAGTCTATCAAGTACCTGGGACGCACCGATGACGGCGTCCTCGCCTTGTCCAATTACCGCATATTCCTCTCGAAGAAGTCAACCGGCTCCGAGACGTACGTACCGCTGGGACTAATCGAATCGGTGCAGGTGCGCGACCTGTTCCAGCTGATTTTAAACTGCAAGGACGCCAGCACAGTGCGGTGCTCATTCCAGTCCGCAGAGCAGTGCGCGGACTGGCAGCGCCGCATCCATCTACTCATCGGTGTGCCCGAGACGCTGGAGACACTCTTTGCGTTTCCCTTTTACTCCTGGACCTGCGACACCATCGGAACGAATGGAACTACCGCCAATGGCAACGAAAACGGCTTGACCAGCAAGGAGCGCACAGCGCTGCTGGTGGCGAACGGCTCTGCAAAGCTTAGCACAGTGCCCACAGCACCTGTGGTTCCTTCACTCGATCCTGCCGCCGCCGTCGCCGGCGAGACCATGCCCTCGGTGAGCAGCCGCCTGCAGCGATCGGTTCGGTATGAAAGCGACTTCAAGAACGAGGTCGCCCGCCTGGGATTCGACCTGAAAGGCTCCTGGCGCATCTCCACAGCAAATGCCGACTTCAAGCTATGCCCTTCGTATCCGCCCAAGCTGCTGGTGCCCTGCTGCATCACCGACGAGATGCTTCACAATGTGGCCAATTTCCGGGGATCGAGACGCCTGCCGGCGGTGGTCTGGCGCCATCAGAAGTCCGGTGCTATTCTGGCTCGCTGCAGCCAGCCGGAGGTCGGGTGGCTGGGATGGCGAAACACCAAGGACGAACAGCTGCTGAAAGCTCTGGCCGATGCCTGTGCCTTCGACAGGGGCGAGCACACTAGGCATTCCGCCTTCCCGAATGCGAATGCGAATGCAAATGCTAATTCAAGTATCCATCAAACCAAAGGCGCCGCCAGGGACACCACAAACAACTGTGCATCGAGTTCATCCGGCAAGAGTTCGCCATCTCTAGAAGATTCCTCGCACGAGGAGCTAACTCTGGATGAAATCAGAGTGAGCCTCTTATCTATACTTTTTAAATGCAATTATATTTCTAATATTATTATTATTTCAGAAAATCCTTATTGTGGATGCTCGAAGCTATACGTCGGCAGTCACGAATCGAGCCCGCGGCGGCGGCTGTGAGTGTATTGAGTACTATCCATGCGCCGAAATAGAGTTTATGAGCTTGGGCAACATCCATGCAATTCGGAAGAGTTTCCATGCTGTCCGCCAGCTGTGCGCCTCCTCGCCCGATGATCCAAAGTGAGTAGAGACTCGAAGATCCAATGAAAAGGTTTGAATTATTATTTATTAAACATTAAACAGTTGGTACGGTCAGCTGGAGAAGACGATGTGGATGCAGCACCTTTCGGGTCTACTCGGCGCCACAATGACCGTTGTGCACACCATCGAAAAGAACGGACGCCCGGTTCTTGTCCACTGCTCAGATGGATGGGATCGAACGCCTCAGATAGTGGCCACGGCGCAGCTCTGCTTGGATCCCTATTACAGGACAGTGGAAGTATGTATCCGAGAGTTAGATGTGTTATATTTACCATAGAGACAGTTATAGAAAAGTGAAGCCTCGCAGGAGACCCTGATTGTTTAGTAGTTATTCCCTTATACATAGATTCACTTTGTTTTATGGCTTTTCACAGGGCTTTCGGGTTCTCGTCGAGCGTGAGTGGCTGAATTTCGGTCACAAGTTCGCCGATCGCTCTGGCAATGGTCCCAACTCCGAGGAGGTCAACGAGCGTTGCCCGGTTTTCCTGCAATGGCTGGATTTGGTTCACCAGATCCACCGGCAGTATCCCTGCAGCTTCGAGTTTAGTTTAGGCTATTTGGTGAGTATCCTGGCCGCATTATCTTGGATCTATCTCACATAAACCATGCATTGCAGATTAAGCTGGCGCAACACTCGCTGTCCTGTCTATTTGGCACGTTCCTATGTAATTCGCTTAGGGAACGCATTGAGAATTCCGTTTTCGATCGAACATTTTCAGTGTGGCCATTTTTAGCGGAAACTATGTATAGAAATCCTCTCTATAAGCATGAGACTGAAAAGGTACACAAAGTGTTGATCTCTCCACGAGGACTTTGATCTAATTGGTATCCCTTTTAGGTTCTTTGGCCAGCACACAGTGTGCGGTTTTTATATTTTTGGTCGGACGTTTACCTTGGTAGTTTAGGCAACAAAAATGGAACTGATCTGTCATCATTGCACAGCAATGAAAGGCAAACAAACAGTGCCCACAACGGTGGTGAGTGTGGCATAGTTCGAGCGTAACCCGTCTTTATATACATATAAATAATTTCTATATGAAATGCAGTTACGATGACAAAGACAAGATCTTCGGAAGACCTAACAACGAATGAGCTGGGACAAAGCACCATTTCGAGGAGATCAAGTGATCCGAACCTTACAGTTGAATCCATGTAGGCGCCATCTAATTGACCTTCCAACAATCTAATATATATAATTATTGTAAATGATTGCAGTGTCACAGATTGCCTGAATGTGAACAATAGCAACTCCATGTTCGACATTCGATCGGAGCAGACGGACAACAGGAACGTCTGTGCAAATGTCCAGGATAGCAATGCAAAAGACTCCAAAGAACGTGATGTAGATGTTACGGATACGCCCGAAACAGGGCAGGGCCCGGCAGATGAAAGCATTCCACAGTTCTACAGCGACCAAAGTATACCAGCCCCTTCAGCACGTGATAAATTGGATAAGGAAGCAACATCACAGCAACAGATCCCTCCTGTCCACGACCTAGGTAAGCTATACCACAAAACACAGCTAACAAATCGTTGCTCAAATATGAATTATAATGCTTGCAGATCGGCAGCCAGCTCCTCCAAATGCAGAAGGTACAAACCATGCCCTGTTGTGGCATGGAACAGTCGAAACCAGCACCGATACCCTGATCCAAACCGAAAACAATGGCGGAATCCATGAATCGACACTGGACAGCACTGATAGCAGCGGCGATAAGAAACCGAAATCCGTCGACGGCGGCAGTAAAATCAGTCAGAGCTATAACAATTTGCCGCGGGTTCACATGAAGCCAACAGTCGCACGGCAGCGAGCCGGAGACCACTTTCCACATCACCTAGACTTGCATGTGTCCAGGCAGAATGCGCACAACACGGTCCGCTGCAAGCAGGAGAATTCAAACAAGAATGCGAACGCGAATGGCAGCGCAGTGGCTGATGAAAGCCTATACATGTCGCCTGATCTCCAGAGATTCGTGGGCCATTCATCACCATTCGATGTACCTTCCATGGTGGGCCCCATCGGCGGCGGCGGCGGTGGTCGAGTGCGTAGGAATACTTTTGGATCCAGCTATAGTCGAGACCTGGGGCACATGAAATTCACGGCAGAAAACGGCAGGTGAGTTTTTTAGACATTCATAAGGATAATATATAAAGAGAAGTATTTAATAAAGATGAAAAGTCCGATATGTTTTATGTATTTATAATTTAAAAAGGTTTATTCTAACGCAATCTCTATATACTTTCAGCACACACCATCAATATCCGTCGTCCGGCTTGATATCGTTGCCCCCGACACCGTTCCAGGAGAGAGCACAGTTCACCATTTCCTGCCCCGATGGTCTGGCACACGGCCTCAGCGAACAAAATATAAGACTTCATCAGATCGTACAAGACCACAAGGTGAGCTCTCTCCCTCTTTGACGATTCTTGTTCGAATATGTTCTTGACTCGACGGTATCCTTTCTTGAAACTTTTCCCAGCTGCGCGAGGAGATTTTGCTGCGGGAAATACACGGCATGCGGCTGGCTCTGTTGGAGAAAGGCTGTCCCAGTTGCAACAGCATTATATCGACTAATGTGGAACATGTAAATATAGATTTAATAACGAAACCTTACACATAACACGTACGTTTGTGGAAGAGTCAGTATAGTGTTTGAGAAATATTAGGGATATAATGAGAGTTTATAATTTAATAATAATTCATACATTTCTTTGCGTCGTCTAATGTTACATATAAATCTTTCCTATAGGAAAACGGATCAGACATCGTTGAAAATGCTTCAACGTGTTCATGGGAAGCCGTCGAGGAGCGTAGTGGTCCCCCATCGTTTGCCCCTTCCCTGATCCAAGAGAAAAAAGCCTCCAGTGTCCTCTGGGTACCCGATCATGCCGTTTCACGTTGCTCTAGTTGTCAAACTGAGTTCTGGCTTGGACGAAGAAAACATCATTGTCGGTGCGCATTCCTTTGATTCTATTGACTCTTCAGTTTCATATTAACACATTATCTAAAACCCGTAGACACTTTGTATCCTAAAGTAAAGATATTTTCCTTTATTTATTTTTTTTTACTTAATCTGAATTTAGTACTAAACCTAACTTAACTCGGTACTGAGGACTAGAAATGCACAAATATCGAGAGGAAAAGTCTAATCGCGTTCAATATCGAAACTAACGATATATGTTAAATTATCGATATTATCGAAGAGAAAATGCTCAATTTTAATATTATATTTATTTTCAGAAACAATAATTTAAACAAAATTTAGCACAGTTTTATATATAAAACAGAATATCTATTTATCTCATTATCTCGTATTAAAATATCAATTTTTGTAGCGTCTCTCGCAAAACAGTCTCGATAAATCGATATTTTTTGTCATTAGTTTTTCGAACTGAGCTCTTTAAACTCCTTTTAATCAGACTTTCATTTCAAATCGAACATAAATACATTTTTTAGGGAGAAACTTGATGTGCACAGAATTTGGCAATATTTCTCCTGCTTGGGATATGTTTTCCTTTTCTAGAACTACCGGGGGAACACCACTCTAAAATGGTTAAAAGAATGTCATGCATTTTCCTAAAAATACTCAAATTTTCAATAGGTTTATTGTAAAATGTTCTCAACCGAGAGGGAATGAAAGAGGGAAGATCTGAGAAAATTCTTTGAAATACTAACCCTTTTGGGAGCTCCGCTATAAAGCACCTAATTTTCATTTAAATCTAGAGTCGAAAACTGACACATTTGCTGTCCAGATCTATGCTTCAATATTTAACTACTTAAGAACCGAAAGCAACGTTTTTTTTTTGTACCAGTGATGTGAAAGTTTAAAAGAAAATACTTATAAGGTAAGCTTTATAAAGTAATAAACAAGGATCGTCTTGGGTTTGTTGTGTTATTTCATTTTTTTTTTTCTAGTTACAAATATGTTGATTGATTTTTAACTTGTTTTGTTTTTTGCAGATTCAGTTTGATGTCTAAATAAAATATTTGAAAATAAAAAATATAAACAAAATGTGAAAAGAATATGTGAGACTCAGGAAAAGCGACGAAATGAAATTATAAATATTTACTTTATGCAATCAAATGTTTATTGTTCGGTCTGTAAGATTTTAGTTTAAATATATAATAAAATGAAAAAGGTTATTAGAAAAAACAGAGCTTATCCCATCCTGATACTCCAATTATTGGGATAAATTAGCCGTGGTGGTGTTCCCCCTTTTAAGGAATTCAAGAACTGTTTGTTTTTATGTTTAATCTGACTTTGAACTTTTACAAATGCTGATTCATGGTTTCTTTTTGTGTGTTGCAATTGCAGATCATGTGGAGAAATTTTCTGTGCTGACTGCTCGGAGTTCTGGGCGCCGTTGCCATACGAAAAGCTCTTCAACCCAGTTAGGCTATGCGGATCCTGCTACACGACAGTCACAACCAATATCCAGGAGTACGCCGCTGCTGTTCCACCCGAAGCCGAGTCGAGGACGAGGTCCCTTGCCGATTCCTAAGAGCTGTTCCCAATTAATCCAATTAAGACTCCTCTGTTGTATCAATATGTACATACCATATATAATAACATATATACTCAAGAACAATATTTATTGCCTATGTGTTAGCACCATTATAGCGAGAAATTCCCCTGTGCGTTTGTATAGAACACGAAATTATAGAATTTTGTTAGCAATATCTGCATGTGTAGATGTATATCAATATGTATATATATCTATATGTACTATATATGTATCTGTATCTGTATATGGATCTATGGACACGATTGTAAATTATAATATACATTTAAACGCAATGGGTGCCCCGCAATAAATTTTATTGGTTTGTGTATGTCTTGGAGAATTCCGTGCTAGTCTTTCACCTGCTCCAGCTTAAAGCCAAGCTGCAACGTGACGGAGAATGAGTACAAACGGAGGTTTACTCAGCTTTAAGGACTTTGCTTGACCAATCTATCTGCCTGCCTTAACTTGGCTTTACTAAGTAATGGGGATAAATGTGGCATGAACAAAGATGATTATGAAAATGTTTAATGAAGTATAAATAAAAAGGAAGGATAAGAAATCTCCAATTCGCATTTTAGCCAGATTAATTTGGTTATCTATTGTGATTTTGATTTAAATATAATTAACGTGCACTCACAACTGTTCTATTTTAGTTTATAAGACCGATACACAGGCATTGCGTGTCTTCAATTCCTCGGTTAATCTGACAATTGTCATATGCCGGTTGGCCAGCTTGACGGCCATCGTCGCTTCGCTCTTCTTGCACCGTTCGTAGTCCACCAAAAAGATCTCCTTTTTGCGTAATCTACAAAGTCAAAAATAATATTGATCAACAAGTGCGGAAAGCAGCTTCTGAAAGCCAACGTTTGACAACAGTTTGCAATTTAATCAGGCTTCGAATTTTATATTAAAATGTGTTAATTTCAAATGATGTGCAAATTTCTAATATGTTACTTTTACATATACATTTGAGGGGGTAGATATTTAATTTTGTTACATTTTGTTTTAATAAAAACCTATGTCTCAAGATTGTTGTATCAAACTTTTCCATTATATAAAATTAATTTGAAATATTTTAAATTCTTTCTGTTTAGAACCTAGTCTCAAACTCTAGCTAGTACACAAATTTTTTAAACTCGAAAAAAAAAAATATATATGTGTTTTAGTAAACTCACTCTTCATGTAACACCGCCAGCTCAAACTTAAGATTGGCAATGTCTTGGTCCTTGTCCGAGTGGGCCAGGCTGCTCTCAATCAGCTGCGTATGAAGCTTCTTGTTCAGCTTCTCGGTTTGCAATATCTTTTCCTTGAGTGAGCCAATAACCTTATCCCTGTGGGCAAGCTCCTCACTTCCATTATCCATTGAGCAGACTGCTTAATTGATTATGATGAAATTATTTTAATCAGGACATTTTATTGAAATGTAAAAACAAATATTAGATATTAAATTTAGATTAAAATAACTACTTATACTTACATGTCTGCGTGAAGCTCGTCTTTGAATCAGATCTCAATGTGCAGGGGTCCCTGTGAGTCAGCAAATTGAAGCGCGCCTTTATACGCTTCAAGGTTCGCTCCCGCTGCAACTCGGCATATGACGGAATAACCATTGATGAGGGACAGATGTCCGTCGGAGAAGGTTTCGTCACCTTCGAGGCTTTTATTTCTTCAAGGATGTCGACCAAATGAATAAATCAAATCTTGATGTTATTTGGAACTTTCAACTTACCACGCACAGTCTTAGACATGTTCAAGTTTTTAAAATTTGGTGTAAATCTGCAAAATAAAGTTAGAAAACGCCTAATTTGTTAACTATAAAAATAAATGAGTTTTGAAGCAAATAATAATAAGAATTTGGATGATTTTGGATGCGTCCTGTTTTGAAGTTTACTCGACCAAGCTCTGAAGCACACTAAAAAGTTATTTTAAATTTGACATGTGAAGTCTATGGCCCATGTGATTTCTTATTTTGAAAGCAAGCTGGAAATTAAACATTCTGCGACTTCAATATGTTTTTTATAAGGATCAGTAACGACAAAGTTTGTTTTTGAAATTCAGAAAAGACTCAATCTCGTCTTTTGAATTTATATCGATATTTATCTATATACTTTGGCGAATTTTGAAAAACGTACACTTGCAGTTTTAGATGAAAATATCTTGGAAACCTGGCGTATAGGTCTTCAAATTTCAAATATAACGTGTAAATAGTAACATAGGAGCCCTGGTTTGGTAGAAGCGTACGTAGTACGACGTCCCTTTTTGGCCAACCCTGAAGGCGGTGGTAAATTTATTGGGACCTAAAATTCTAATTTAAAGGCTTTTAAATATATATATTTAATACACATAAAAGTTGCTGATATTACGCAAAACTATAATTAATGAATATATTTTAGTAAATGTATTTTAAAGCATTGCGTGATTTTACGTTGATATATCGATAACATATCGTAAGGGGCATTCGTTACGGCTAAAAGCCATATTTCTCAAAGCGGGAATTTGAAAATGTGTAAAATAAAGATATTATTTCTAAGGCTACAGATTTTTCATAAGAAACGCAAACAA
Source organism: Drosophila punjabiensis (assembly GCA_008042585.1). Taxonomy (NCBI): domain Eukaryota; kingdom Metazoa; phylum Arthropoda; class Insecta; order Diptera; family Drosophilidae; genus Drosophila; species Drosophila punjabiensis. The sequence goes on from VNJR01000946.1 coordinate 146,294, forward strand.
TTTTTGCAAATGTGTGTTTTTCTACATTTAACAAATATTATTTGAAACAGTTTCAAAAGCTAATTGCAGTTAAAGTTTATAAACTGTACTAATAATAGAAAATAAATCAGTATCTGAGAATACCTTTAGCAAGATACATTAGCCATTATATTTTATATGGTTTATTTACTCCCCAATTTATTAAAATATGATACAAATTATGAATCGCTCTTCTTCTGGCAAGATTGCGTTGCTGCTGCCCTAAGAAGTGATATAACACAGAGCACCGCTGGCATCGAACACCCCATCGCGGACGTAGTATCGCACACGTTGTCATACACGATGGTCTTTTTCGGTGCAACCCTGGTCCGCCACTTTCGGCACAGCTCGGCAGCGGCATTTCACATTGCGGAGTCCGCCATTTTAACTAAAAAATCTATAACCCTAGCTTCGTCAGCGAGCAGTGTGAAGAGAGGTCAGTTGCAATTTGGAATTCAGCTTGTTCGCGAATATTCGAGAGCGTCGAAGATGAGTACTTTGCCTAGGGTATTTTTTGACATGACCGCCGATGGCGAGCCCCTCGGTAGGATAACCATGGAGGTGAGTTTAATTAATTTAAGTGCTGCAACAACGAGACACGATTTTTTTTTATTCGATTTTTTGCTTGCAAAGTTTGTGAAAGTACGTGTGTAAATGGCGAAAAACACGTGATTTCATATCGCCCTTTTGCCGCTGAAATGCATATGTGTGCGTGTGTATGTATATGTGAATGCAATTGGATGTGTGTGTATAATTAGCATCCTTTTCGATCAATTGCGAGAAAACGTGATTTTTCAAGTTTGCAAGTTGTCCCTTTGAACTTGCGGCGTAAAGCTTGTACTTTCCGTGCACACTCATGCACATGAGTAATCGTATGACGGTGCACTCCCCTAAATGTACTTTGAATGCTATCATCATGCACATCTGTGTACGAAATACGGTTTCTAGACACAACGCTATGCAGTGGAATTTTTTCAAACTTAATTGAGGTGTCGGCAAACGTGTGTGCGTGTATGTGTTTGCTGTTTGCCGGTATATATCTGTATGTATACGCATGTACGTCTGTGTGCGGTGTACATTTCTCTCGTGTGGCTGTATGCGTGTGCGCTTATACACGCATACATAACCTCTAAGCGGACACCAGCACACTCACGGCGAGTCTCACGGTGTGCATGAGAGTTTAGTAAACCCGTTTGCAAGAATGAACTTAAGATTAATTCCGCTGATGATGTAATTGGATACAGTACACACATATGGTCATTTTGATACGACAAGAGTTTTGGCGTTGCGCCCCGCCGCCGAGTTATATTTTTAGTAGCCTGGGCGCCTGCGGTCAACTTGCCGGCAAAGCAACCGCCTAGGACTCTTGTGTTGTATACATATATACACACGTGCATATCTACATATACATATACATATCTATCTGGGGACAATCACACGTGTGTGTGTGTGTGCACCTCAATTGATTTTCCCTGCTTATCTGCGGTGGCGTGTGAACTCATTTGCATACTAATCGATATCTCTCTCACCTCTTATTTATCGATCTGTCCTGCTGCTCCTGCTCCATTTAGCTGCGCTCCGACGTTGTGCCTAAGACCGCCGAGAACTTCCGGGCCCTGTGCACCGGCGAGAAGGGATTCGGCTACAAGGGCTCCATTTTCCACCGCGTCATCCCGAACTTCATGTGCCAGGGCGGCGACTTCACCAACCACAACGGCACTGGCGGCAAGTCCATCTACGGCAACAAGTTCCCCGACGAGAACTTCCAGCTGAAGCACACCGGCTCCGGCATCCTGTCGATGGCCAACGCGGGCGCCAACACCAACGGCTCGCAGTTCTTCATTTGCACCGTGAAGACCGCCTGGTTGGACAACAAGCACGTTGTCTTCGGCGAGGTCGTCGAGGGCCTGGACGTGGTCAAGAAGATCGAATCGTACGGCTCGCAGTCCGGCAAGACCTCCAAGAAGATCATGGTGGCCAACAGTGGCTCCCTCTAAGCGCACCGCGGCGGCGATCCATACAACCAGCATACTGTTAAGGCGAAAAAAAGAAACCATTTTGCATTTGCAACTCTTTTCCCAGCAATTATACTTTTTTTTTTACAAATTACTGTAATATTACGAAATACAATACAAAATATTTTCAATAGAGACAGACGCATGTTTGAATATATTGTATTCCTCCTCCCATTCTGGGTTTCTGGCCGATCCAGTTCCAATCCAATTGTATACGGGGGCCAAAATTCAAAGATTCCATTAAATGAAATGAAATAAAAGCGAAGCCAAGTCTGTGTAAGCGCAAGAGCGGCCCAGAAGAGCGAGAGTTAATTCAAACTTGTAACGTCCACATTCCCACTAAGCAGCAGCGTTCGATCCATTGCGTTTGAAATTAGCCCAAAGCGTTGTCTCCTCTAAGCGTTAATTACCAACATAATGTTCTCTAACCATGTTCTACGATATGTACCGGAATCGGAATTGTATTTTCGTCTTAATAAAGAAACGTAAATAAACGGCAACCTTAACTACTGAGAAAATCGAGTGTGTGTCTCTCTCTCAATATAAAGGTAACTCTTGGTTGGGAAGAAGCCTTGGCTTTATTGGAAGAATATCTCGGCGCTACTGAGGGTGGCGTACAGGAGATTGTACTCATGCTCATAGGCATTCACATGGTGCTCGGTGATGGCCATCGTCTGTGAGAGCTTCTCGCTCGTTGGTGTCGCCGATGCCTGCTGGCCCGCCAGCAGGTTGCGCACCTTGGCGCGCTGCTCCTTCAGCTGCTGGGCGGTGGTCTGGCTCCAGCCCAGCTCATGGAACTCGCCCTGCTGGTTCAGCATGCTCAGGATGTAGACGAGGCCGACGGCAAAGCCATCCTCAAAGAGCGACATCTTCGACAGGTCCTTCTGGTGTATCTTTAGCTTCTCCTTGACCCGGTAGTCAATGTAGTTCATGATTAGTGCCGGTGTGATCAGATAAAAGGTCTTCAAATGGTGATTGTGCGGATTGCACAGGAAAGGCTTGAAGCCTTGCACCAGCAACTGAAATGGAAGGATAGCAGGATTATTATCCAATCAGAGCTCGTACTGAGTACTTCCTACCTTGAAATAGTTCGTGTTGCCCGAATAGCATTCCCTCATGTGGCCCACACTCTTCTCGTACTCCCTGATGGAGCTCGCCGTGGCCTCCATCAGCCCCTTGGGCTCTTCGCCCGCACCAAACTGACTGCCCACCTTGGGCATGTAGGAGCGACTCCTGTAGTTGGCGTTCTTGCTTCCCGCCTGCAGGAGGCGAACGTAGCCCACGGCATTACCTGTTGCAAACAAATGAACCATTTGAGACATTTATGTAAGAAAATCAAAAAGGGGAAACACCTACCGACTTGAGTGATGACCTTCCTAAACAAGTCAATGTAGGTCTCGCCATTGCTGGCGAAGCCCAGCTTCCGGATCTTCCTGAGGAAGTTCTCCGCCCGCTCGTACGGATACGACTGGTAGGGCTTGTTGTGCTTGTGCTCCGCGTGAAAGCGCAGCTCCTTGAGCAGACGCGACTTGATCTGCTCGTCGTGCAGGAAGGTGGAGAAGGTGTAGAACTTCTGGCGCAGAAACTGATAGATAAAGTTAACCGTCGTATTTATAATGCCCGAGCCGTGCGTCTGCACCGAATTGGCCACATGCCGTGTCCCAATGATGTCCAGATGCTTCCCCTTGCTGTGCGTCTCCACGAACAGCTGCAGGTTCATATTGTAGGCATAGGATGAGGCGAACGTGTGGATGTTCCGCATGATCTGCAGCACATCGATGCCCTGCGAGTGGATAAACTTGAGGATTGGAGGAATTTGATGCACGAAGACTATGGTTTCACCTGGTCTATGATCTGGTTGGGCAAATGGTCGTCGATGGGTCGCAGCTGCAGGACCTTGCTGGCAAAGTGTCGCATCTTCTCGTACGTTTTCCAGTCGTGCGGGGCAATGGTCGTCAGATTGTAGAACGTGGCCGTGAAGTAGTTCTCAAGGTTATCTGAAGGCAAGAAGGATATAAATGAACATATATGCATCTCGTGGGAATTGGGGCGTGTAAATGTATACAAAAAGCTGCTGCTAACATCAACAAATCAGCGCCAATGGAAATATAAAGTAAACAAACAAACAATATTGCTCAAATAAACAAACACGAAGACGCCGAGTAAAGTGTAAACAAAAATGGTGAGCAGAAACCGCATACCTTATTTTGTGATTAATTTAATTAGCAAAAATGTTGCGAGCTCTTTTTGCACCTCTCCCCCTCGTACCTCGTATGATATTGTAGTCTCCGCCAAATTCCGGGGCCGCCGCATGGATGCAGTGGCGATAGTCCAAGGCAGTCTGCTGAAAGGGCTGATCCTGGCTTTGGAACAGATGCGCCAGCGTCTCCATGCGCAGAAAGAGCTCCAGGTGTGTCCGCAGGAACTCGATCATCAGGCTGTTGGCCGATGGCTTTGGCGTGGACTGATCACTGCTCCCGAATATGGCCATGCTCTTCTCCAAATGATAGCTCACGGCCACAAGGTTCTATGACAAAGGATTCAGTTGAGACGGAAAGAAGTCTGAAGATTTCATCGTTTACCTGTAAAGCGTAAGGATTGCGCTGCAGCTCGGTGAACTCCTTGAGCAGGGAAGTGCTGAGGAACCAGTAGTTGTATATGAGACTCGAGGAGTCCAGCTGCTGCCGCACGTCGCTGCCAAAGCTGTTCAGATTGTTGGCCCGCTGAAGGATGGACGGAAAGACCTTTAGCTTGTCGGCGGGCAGCAAGCGATCCTTGTCGAGGAACTCGCCCACGGCCAGGTCTATGAAGGTCAAGCGTTTTCTGCTCGGAAAGCCCAGTATCGACTTCTCGGCCAGCTTCATCGTTGACAGGAAATTGACCTTGCGCTGCAGCAACTTTAGGTCAACGATCTTCTTTCTCGTCGTCTGGAGCAAGTGCAGGACTCGCTGCTTCTGCCACTGGATCAGGGAGCTGGTGAAGCGCACAAAGTCCACCTGGTTCGATTCAAACATCTTCTGCAGCACTTTCAGGTACTGCAGCAGGCGGCACAGCACAAACCAGTCGGACTTGGAGAGGGGCGTCATTAGGGCCACATGGCGGTTAATCAGCGAGTCCGCCAGGCGGGTCACCTGCTCGGCATACGACTGCCCGTTGAGGATCAGTTGAGAGAATGTCTTTAGGCGTCCAAAGACCCCGGCATCCAGCACCCGCTGCATGCCGATCGACCATAGCGAAATCTGGACGCCCAATTGGCGGCAGCTCTTCAGGTCGCTGCTCTTCATCTTCTCCAAAGCCGAACTATGCGCCTTTCCTCCTCCCTGGAAATCCTGAGGCCTGGCCGGGGTTTTCAGCAGGGTCTTGGCATGCTGCGCCAGGAACGCGGCGGGTGACCAGTAAACGCTTTGATTCAGCGGCAAACGCTGGTGCCTGGCAACCAGATCGGACACATTCCGCACCAATTTCGCCTCCATCTGGACGCCTAGTTCGTGAAGCACCGCCACGAAGGCTACAAGGCGAATCAAGTGCTTGGGCTCCTCGAAGTTCCCGAATTCGTTGGCCTGATTCCCATCGATTTGAAGGAGCATCCGGCGGAGGTAGGCACTGGAGTGCTGACTGATGTGGCTCACCTCCTTGGGGCTGAACTGCTTCTTCAGCTCCAGCAGGCTATCTAGAAGATGCTAAGCAACAAATGGGGATTACAGCGGAAGCAATGCACCTCGATTTTGGGCTGTTACCTGAAAGAGATCTCCCGCGATCAGGCTCTCGATTTCAGCCAGCGACGTCCGCAGGCCCGCCAGCTCAAAGCCAGAGCATTGGCTGGAGGTGAGTCCGGCATTGGTGAGCGTTACCAGCCACTCCTTGTACAGCGTCCACTTGATCGAAATCTTCGACTGAATCGCCAGTTCGCTAAAGACCACGGCGTGCTCCAGCAGCTCGTTCATACAATCAAATACGATCTGTAAAAAAAAGGGAATATAATTAAAATGTGATCAAGGATTTGAATCTAACTCACAAATATATTGGATGCTGGCACGCTGTCAGCGGCGGATGATATTTGCCGCCACAGATTCTGAAGTACCACAACGATGCGCTTCAGCAGAAAGAACACCTGGCAGAAGAACTCCATGGAGGAGCTCATGCGAAATAGTGGCCCCTCCAGCCCGGCACCGTCCGGAGAAGGGGAACTGGAACTGCGCACATCGTCCAGCAGCCGAAAGTCCGTGAACATGAAAGCCAGCTGGTATTGCCTTGCCGTGTGGGCCAAGTCCCGGCACTGATTGCACAGGTTCGCCAGCGTCGTGAGGGTCTTATTCGCCAGCAATTCCGACTCCTCGAAGCTCATCTCCGAGACGGCGGATGACTCGCTTCGTCCAAGGTTCAGCTCGATCACCGGCGACATCGATATGGGGGAAACGGAGACGGAAAGCTGGGAGGCGGGCAGTTTGTTGCTTAACAATTTCAATTTGTCATCGTGCTCCTCCATGAACGAGCCATAGTTCTTGAGGATATCCTCCGCAAAAATTGCTGTGGCAGAAATTTAATTAATTTAATCACAACTCTTTAATCATGTTTCTGCACGTACACAGTGGGGTCTGCTCCTGCTTCATGTTTGCGGAATCAAATATAAATGGTTTTACCACGACCCCAAGGAATATGGCCCGCCCTGTGCAGATAAGACGAACAAATTATTTTTTATTGTTATTATTTTGATTTTTCTTATTAGTAATTGGCAATCGATTGGCCAAATAATCGATTGTACTGTTCATAATTTCGATCCTTATCGGAAAATCGAATATAATTGTAATAAGGCGGCGTTGCCAGATAGCTGAATTCGCACCGCAAACAATTACTATTTTTGCAAACATTGATTTGCCGGATTTGCAGCTTAAAATGGCAGCCAAAAGCGCCGAAAAAGAAAAGAGCGAGGGCCAGGAGCCCGCCGCCGCCACAGTGGAGAACGAGAACCCTTCGGATGCCACCGAGCCGGCCGGACAGAAGCCCCATGAGGCCGCAGAGGCGGAGACCACGACGCCGGCTAAACGCGATGGAGGGCGCAAACGAAAGCGGCATTTGTTCAACTCCATTCGCAGCCAGATGGAGTTCTACTTCGGTGACGCGAACCTAAGCAAGGATCGCTTCCTGCGGCGCTATGTCGAGCAGGATCCCTGTAAGTAGTCAGCACCCTGTGAGTCTCCAGCCAAGTGCCACTAAGAACGGTTTGGTTTTCCTTTAGACGTGCCTCTCGAGGTGTTCCTCACCTTCAACAAGATCAAGACACTCACCCAGGACGTGCAGCAGATTGCCAAGTCGCTGAGCAACTCCCAGCTGCTGGAGCTGGACGAGTCGGGCCTCAAGGTGAAGAGGAAGACGAAGCTGCCGAAGCAGCGCGATGTCAATGACAAGACGCTGTATGTGGAGGCCTTGCCGGCAAATGCCACCCACGATTGGCTGAAGGAGGTGTTCAGCCGATACGGACCGGTGGCCTATGTCTCCCTGCCCCATTATCCCGGCACCAAGAAGATCAAGGAGTTTGCCTTCATTGAGTTCGAGAAGGCCGGTTCCGTGGAGAAGGCGGTTAAGGCCTTTGGTCAGATTCAAGGCGTGCTCTCCTCGGAAACGGACCCAAGTGAGCTGGCCAGCGTGCGCTCCTTCCAACAGCAGCAGCAACAGCAGCAACAACAACAACAGGAGCAGCAACAGCAGCAGCCGCAGGAGGAGCTCACTGAGCCGGAAGATCCTCCCAAGAGAAGCCTTAAAAGGGAAATTCCAGACAAGAGCGGAGACGGTCTCGAAGCGAAGCGAGTCAAGCTTGAGGATGAGCAGCCCAGCGGAGTCTCAACCGCAGAGGAAACAGCCAGCGAAACGGATGCGGAGGCCACAGCGGAAGCCTCCGAACAGGATGGCAAGCCAGAGGCGACGGACGCCAAGAAGCGGCGTCGCAAGCGCAAAAAGAAGGTTATCGTGGACAAGCCGAACATCGAGCCCAGTGCCCTGGAGCTCAAGGTTCTGCCCAAGACCAGCTGGAGCAGTCTGCGCAACAAGTACTTGAATCTGCAGCGCCGCCTGGTCAGCGAGGCCAAGAGCAAGCAGTGGCGCGAGAACCACCCGCAAAATCATCAGCAGCATCACCACCACCATCACCATCATCATCATCATCAGACCCACAGTCACCCGAATCCTCCCCAGCCAAAGCCAGAAGCCGTCAAGGAGGAGGAAGCCAGTGCGGAGGTGCTGAGTGACGGTGGTGGTGAGCCTGGCGGAGGCGGAGGCGGTAGCGGCGGCGATGGAGTGCCCGTGCCCGTCAAGCGTCGCAAGGCTGTGCACAAGATGAACATGAACTTCTACGGCGCTGGCGGCGTAGATTCCACCAAATCCGAGGAACCCTCCCAGGAGCGGACGCCCCTCTTCAAATACGAACCCGGTCTGATCGTCGAATGCACTCTCCTCGAGCCCTGCACGAATGTCAAGGAGTTCAAGGCCGATATGCGCCAGTATCCGGACATCAAGTATGTGGACATCAAGGAGGGCGATCAGGTGGCCCAGCTGCGCATGGCCACACCCGTGGCCGCCGAGGAGCTGGTGCGACAGGTGAGCTGCGCGGAGCGCCAGCTGAAGGTGCTCCGTGGCCAGCCCGAGACGCTCTACTGGCGCAAGATCGAGCAGGATCGCGAGGCGAAGCTGTCGAAGAAGGTGCGTGTCCAGCAGAAGCGCGGCAGGGAGAAGATCTCCAAGCTGCTGGCCAAGCACATCAAGTTCGACGATGCCGATGACGGGGGCGAAGGGGCTACCATCGATTGAGTGATAGCATAAGTGGGGTCTGATTTGTTTTATAAACAATAGAACTTGTATGGATAAGATGTGCTGCTAGAGAAATATATTTAATTTTCAATTGTTGATGAAAGTAACTGCCGAGAAATAAAACCGAATAGAACGTACAGCTTTAACTTTGCTTATTTAAGAAGTATCGCAGTAGGTTTGTTTGTGAAAACACTGTGAATTGAGGTAACTTTCCATTCTTGTTCAGTTTTGTATTATCATTTAATCAGTTGCTTCAAATCGCATTCCTTTCCCTGATAAGAAGCTCTCCTTAATTGGCAGACATTTAACTAAATAAGAGCTTGGGAAAAGTTCTGCATTTTACACATAAATGTGTTGTAGCTCTCATGATATTATGTATATATTTCAAATAACACATTTTCAAACTGCAAGAGAAACCAATTATCCTTCCTTGCTTTCTCTTTAAGCCCCCGATCGTTTCTGCGGCAGATATATGACATAGTTATCTGATATTTTTACTGATTTGCGCCTCTTTAAGAGGTTTCCATCAACTAGAAAGAGATGGTTGTACGAACTAATAAATTAATTGAATGTTTCTCAACTTGCTCCCATCATAAATTCACTTCAAAAGCTTGCATTACTCTTACAATTAAATCATATTTATATTTCAGTTCAGCTCATCAACCTTTTCCAAAGGTTAAACACACACTTCCTTACAATCCTTTAATCATTAAATGTTATTACTTATTACTTTTAATGGAAACATTGTCTCTAGTCTATGCTTTTCCCCACCTTCCAGTTCCAGTTCTCCCTTCTCCCCTCTAAAAGTCAACCTAAATGTACAGTGAGCCATCCGCGGGGCCCAGGTAGTGCATCGAGATGAGCAGGACATCGATGATCGTCCAGACGCCGAGCCCCCCGAAGCTGAACAGCTTGCCGATGCCCTCCTGCCAGTGGCCCAAGTAGAAGCGATCGGCCCCGAAGCCGCCCAAAGTGAGGCTGATCAGGAGGGCGGTGCTCCAGCGATAGCCCTGCGTCCAGTTGCAGCGCAGGTTGCGGGTGAAGGAGCGGTTGCCCAGGCAGAGCACGTCCTGGTGCACGGTGCAGTTGGTGCGATAGTACTTGTCCGCTATGGAGTTGCAGTTGGCGTGCTGGTAGCAGTTCTGCTGCCACATCTCCGTCTGGTAGCAGTACCGGCAGTTCATCTGCCGCTGGAAGCTGCGCTCGCCCTGGCACTGCACGTTCCCGATTATCTCGCAGGTCACGTTCACGTCCCGCCCGTACAGGCAGGCATTGTTGTAGGCGCACCGGATGCACGGGAACTGCAGGCGCTCGCAGGGCGTATCCTTGTCGTACGGACACATCATGTTGTTGTTGTTGTTCCCATTGCTGCTGCTGCTGCTGCTGCTGTGGGCGGTGGCGTTGTCCAGGCTCACAGCCCCGTTCTTGGAGACCAGGGGCGTCATGTGCACCTCGTTGTCGTTGCCATTGCCATTGGCGTTCCCGTTGCCATTGTTGTTGCTCGTGTTGTCCTTGTGGTCGCCTTTCGCATCCGACAGATCCATCTGGTTGCCACCGCTGGCCGTCTCGCTGTTCCTAATCCCCGTCAGCACGAAGATCACGATCAGAGCGATGGCGGAGCGCATGTTGACCACTATGCACTGGCGTTGGGCGGGCATTTTGTGGGAATTGTGCGAATAAGCCGGAATTTAATGGATGAGTTCGATGTTATTTGTTATTGTTCTGGCGCTAGGGTGGCCAGCAGGTTGAAAATACCAAAAAAAAAAAACTAGAAAGTTGAAAAGCGTTGCCAGATGGCGCGGAGCAGGGTTTTAGTATTATATGAGCGGGTGCCAAAAAGAATACAAAATTAAATTAAACAGGCTTTTCTCGACTGATTGCTCACCCAGTTAGTCCCTTTAAATTATGGAAACGTCATATTAACTTCATAAAAATAACTATATATCGAAGTACATTATTATCTTTCTTCTCATCACCCAGATTACGGTCACACTTTCAGTATTTAATCTGCACCAAACGCAGTGATGAGCTTAAAAATGGAAAGTCGCCAGATATAGCGGGAAAATAGCTAAAGTTACTCAGCGTCCCAGTGCTGCCCATTTAACAGCGATCAGCACACAGTGCTGCCCATTTAACAGGGATCAGCACGCAGTGCTGCCCATTTAACAGCGATCAGCTTACAGTGCTGCCCATTTAACAGCGATCAGTATACAGTGCTGCCAGACTCTGCGAGCTTTAGCAACCAATGTTGCCAGAATCTGCGAGTTTTAGCAGCCAATGTTGCCAGACTGCTGCCCAAAAACTGTTCTTGTAAAAACCACCAGATCTAGCGGGCAAATGGCTAAGTTGGCAGCGCTGGTCATAAAAAAAAAAATAGCAGCGGCGTCGGATCACTCGGGGCGTGTGTTTTAAATATAAATCTAACTTAAAATTGCGAAATGTGTGAATTACTGTTTGTCTGGCGCAAAGTTGATTTGTTTTAGCAAAACTCCGACGACAAACAACAACAACAAGCTACGGAAAAAAGGCAAACGGCAAAATTTTTTGTTTGCTCGCTCGCTGCCTGCCTCTCGCTCTCTCTCTCTCTCGCAGCGTGCGTGCGTGTGTGTGTGTGTGTGTTTGTGTATTGGTGTGCGTGTGCAGGAGCAGCGTCATCCATATCTGCGTCCCTCTCTCTAAGTCCCTCTCTTCTTCTTGCCCCCAAAAGTGAAACATGTTTTTCTGTGGCAACAACAAAAGCCACAACAACAACGGCAGCTGCAACAATCGACAAAAACAACAACTGCAGCAGTAGCAGCTTGTGGAATAATGCATTGAAAACAAATGCAAAGAAGCTCGACAACAACAACAACAACAACAACAATAAAAACGACGGCATCAGCGGCAGCATAGGAAAAATCAAATGTAAGTAACTGGCTGCCTCTCTTCTGTTTTTCTGTTTGGTTAGGTTGAAAAGCGAGCACAGTGAAAAGGAGGTGGAGAACGCAAGAGGAAGAGTGTTTGCTGGAGAGGGCGATGGCAAAAGAGAAAGAGAGAGGCGTCAGCGACGTCGTTGCTAGACAACAACCACAATAATAATAAAAATAATTGCTCTTGCTGTTTTAGTTTAGTTTTTAAATCAACAACTCTTTTATTTTCTTTAAACTATTGAATTTTGTGAACATTTGTTCACTTTATGCTTAAAAATAATATCCCGTGTTAAGCGTTTAGGTAAAATGCCACAAAATATAGTTTTACAGAACAACCGAATTGGGGTAGAAATCCGAACCGGTAAATAAAAAAACAATTTAAAATCTCTGTTGACAAAATATCTAAGATCTCTTGTCAAATAATACAACAAAATTTAAGTTTTTATAGATTTTTTCGGTATTATAATAAATAACGACAAAATAAACAACAAAAGAGAGTCAAGATCAAGAGAGCATAATATTTCCCTTTTTCTCTGAAAAAATCCTCTTAAATTAGCGCAAAAAATGACGTCACTTTAGCTATTTTACCACTAGATCTAGCGTTTTTTAATTTCCAAAATGTGATGTTTTCGAAAAGATTCTGGCGTAATTTTAGTTTAAATGAATTAAGAAAATAAAAATATTTACGTTCTCGCTTATAGCTTGTTTTTTAGCATTTCTTTGTTCATATTTAGCTTATTTTTCCCCAGAATCTAGCTTATACGGTGGTCATAACTGGCAACACTGAAACGCTTAGCAGGGCAAGCCAATTGGACTTGCCGGCATTTTTGCTTTCCAATTGGAAATGGGGATATTTGGGAAATTTTTGTCTTAAATCGGCTAGAGATTATAAGTTCAAAATAAGAGTGCATCTATCTATTGGTACTCGTGACTGTCTCATTACTTCCTTTGTTTTCCGCACTTCTTTGTTCATTTGTGGCGTTTTTAACGACTTAATTAAATATGTTTGATGTGTTAATTGATGGTTCAAGAATTATAATTGAATTTGTTTGATGGCCCTGTGTTTTTATATATATATATACTTTTTTTTAAAATATTGTTTCACTCGCATGTGCTCTCTTGCTTAGCAGTCTGCAAATGCGCGCGCCCTTTCTCTGCTCTCGCACTCGTTCCTGCTCTCTTCGTTGGTTCACGCTTTCTCTCTCTAGTCCGTTTCGAGTTTCAAGAAGCGACACTAAAATAGCTGTAAAAAAAAAAAAACAACAACGACGACGCAACAGCGCTGCAAAAGGTGGCAACCCTGCTGCAGTTGCACATGTAACTCGCTCGCCGGCCCCTTCTTTCACTTAAAAGAATTTTAGGAATTAAATTGAATATATTACTAATAATAAGGAGAGATAGGGAAAGCACTCACAAGCCAGTGGGTTCATACTTAAACTTTTCTCATTTGACTCAAAAGATATTTCTTAATTTGTTCCTTCTTTTTAATATATATTTCTTTATTATTGTTTATTACTAAATTTTTTATTTATTTAATTCATATATTTTACTGAGAAAAACTCTGTTTTGACCTTGCACTCAATAATTCGCTTTTTGTTTACTATTAAATCCCAGGAATTACGGCATTGGGAATCTGTGTAAATATTAAACGAAGCTACAGTTCGCGAAAATTGCATATTGCGTATTTTCAAGATCGTTCCTCCTGCCTCAAACAATATTAAAATTAACACAAACAAAACAAAATTCAACCGTTTTCCATTAAACTATTAAAATTAAATGTACAATTTAAAAATATATTATTTTGATAACTGAACAAAAGAGGTGAAAATATAGATTTGACAAGTAGTTCTTCAGTTTCTTCGCCGGAAAGATTAAAAATTAATTAAAGTAGTATTGAAGTAGGCTCAGTTATCGAATTACTATTAGAAAGTTGTTACTTAAAGTCAAGATTATTTAAAATAATTAGTTCAATTAATTATAGGGTCAAAATTTAAAGAAAGACACTGTTTCCTGTTGAAGAATTTTGGTTGAACATTTTTTAATTTAATATAAAAAATATTTGAAACTAAAAATATTAACTTGGGTTTACTGAAACGATCGATTTAAGAAGCATTCCTTGGGTTATGTCAACAGATGACTGCTCCTCTTGAAATCCCTTATATCGCTTATATTTTTGGAAATTAACACTTAGTACCACTTTTTCCCCTTTTTCTGTCAACCTGGCGTTACTAGGAGCTGCCCCCGTAGGGCTAATGCGTATCTAGAATATTTCAATAGTCCCCCAATTACTGCGCAATTGCGACGCTGACGCAGCTAGCTAACTAAACTAACTAACTGTGTAACTAACTACGTAACACGTGTGGCCAAAAGCAGCGAGACGATGGCGAGGGCGGTGGTGAGGCGAGGCGACTGTTGTCATTAAATCACAACAAACCAGATGCCTCCACACACGTGCTGCCGAGAGGGAAAGGGAAGGAGAACGCTCAGGCTAGACCCTGGTGTTGTGTTATTGTTATTATTTTGCCGTTTAATCACTGCAATCAATGTATGTGCATCAATCTAGCAAGGCAGGAAAATACATCTTTCAATTAATGCGTTTAATATTCAGATAGGGATACAAACTATAGTCGGGCAAAATGCACCCACACAATACTCCATTTCTAATAGTGTATCCACAAATTCAATTCTCGTTTAGGTATTATAATACTTAGGAAAAGAAATGATTTTACTTAATCGTGGAACATACACCCCTTTTTGGTTTAGTATAACATCATGTTATATTATTTTGACCTCAACATGTATCATTTCGACGTTATCTCATATTATTTGAATCTTGACACACATTATTTTGACCTTCCTTCTAATCATTTCAGCAAAATGACGTTTGAGTGCATAAACATTTTGCAGACATAAGAAATGGCATTTTAAAATCATATTCTGACTCAAATCTCGCTTGTATGTTCCTAATGTTTTCGAGAATATAGTACCATCAGTTTTGGAAATAAGGAAAAATTTAGTTTTGAATTAAAGTTATTTTCGTTAACTATTCCCCGCAATAATTATATGTTGTTGTTGTTGTTGTTGTTGTTTATGCAGCTACTTGTTGTCATTGCTGCTGTTGCGATTTTGAAATTTTCAATGCCACTGTCAAAGCTGCGACGTCATCCGTCATCAATGAATGCGCAGTTTTGAATTACACAAGCCGCACCGCACCGACTGAGCAAATAAAAAAGATATATAGCCATTAAAGATCACCGACATTCAAGCGGATTTTTATAGAAGGTTTTGAAAGAAATTCCTTTATATGTATTTTTACCCTTTCAGAAAATTGCAATTGCAAATTGCATATGTTTTTTTGATCAGCATCAATATTCGAGTCGATCTGGCCATGTCCATCCGTTTTTACGGAAACTAGTATCCAGTATCTCAATTTAGAGAGTAGATCCGACGAGCAGAAGAGCATTTTGTAGTATTTTTTAGAATTTTTTGTCTTAATTTTATGAATATCGGACGACTTAATCATTAAAAAAATGAAAAAACGATCAGAAAATGCAGAGGAAAATGAATGAAAATTGTAAATGTGTAACTGTAACTATAATAGATAAATCCAAAAAAAGATTTTTATGAATATATTAGAATTTATTTTTTTAATATTTTGTTTAAATTTAATCAAAAACTATAATATCATATTTATTATTGTTATAAATAAT
Organism: Drosophila punjabiensis; assembly: GCA_008042585.1. Classification (NCBI taxonomy): domain Eukaryota; kingdom Metazoa; phylum Arthropoda; class Insecta; order Diptera; family Drosophilidae; genus Drosophila; species Drosophila punjabiensis. Next base: position 161,747 of record VNJR01000946.1, read on the forward strand.
ATATAACTCCTCTTAGTTTTTATTTCTTTCGACTGAATCGGATCGGTTCTTCTTGCAATCTGCAAGAGTATACAAACTTCGGTGTGCATCCTTGTTTTTTTTTTCTAAATAGACACAGCGAGAAATGTTTGTAAGCAACTTGCTGATCTCGGAATAATGTAATAGTAATCATTATTCCTTTGAACAAAATTATGTTTGCATTGATTAGGCACAACTAAAATATTATTTAAGACACTTTTTGAATAAAACAAAATTTGACATAAATATTTAAGTCTTTCCAATGACTAAAAAAATATTTAGGACAAATCTTTGATTTAGAAAACTTGTAAAACCTCTCTTACGGTATTTTGTTTAATTTTAATTTTTTTGTCTGCTTCCGCTGCCACTTGTTAGTGTTTATATTTTAAATTCGCACATTTTTGCGCTATTGCGTATTGAGCAAAAATCAACTTTATTAATTGACCTTGTGTGTGGGCACGTGTGAGAGTGTGTGTGTGTATGTGTGTGTGTGTGTATTTGTGGGAGGAAGATGGGAAGAGAACAGAGCAGAGCTCTGCGACTGCGCCGCTCACTTCATTTCGTTATTTTGTTTGAGTTTATTCTCTTTTTTTCAGTTTCGACAAAGGCAAAATCGGTCATTAAACTTTGAACCAAGTAGGGGGAAAAAAAGCAAATAAAATAACAGCAACAACAATAAGAAGACGAAAGCAAAAAATAAAATAAACTTAGCCAGTCCACCGCTGCCGCTACTGGCATGTAAATTCTTCGCTCTCTCCCCTACATTTCTCTCCGCCGCTCTTCCTGCTCAACTACGCACTTAGCCAAACTGCACATGGGGCGGCGAGGGGGCGAGTATGAAACGAAAGGGAAGTGAAAGAAAGCATAAATTCTTCGCCGCCTTTTTGCACAATCTTCCATTGAAAAAGTGCTTTCAAAAGCGCAATAACCGTCATGTTTCGCCGTTTTTCGCCGTTTTTTTGTTATCACAGTCAAACTTCATTAACGGGAACGTTCATTAAAGTTAACTTTCTTTAAAATAAAAATCAAAGATTGCTCATATTTTGTTTCTTTCTAAAATTCTTATTAAGTAATAAGATTAAAATTGGATTGTTACAAAACATGCATCAATAAAGTCATTAAAAAAGACCGATTATTATTGCTTGTGGGTCCGCTTAGAAAAATAATCGACCGATCCATTTAGTTATTTCCTGTTGTGCTCTCGATCTGTGGGCACCCGCTGCGTCTTACATGCTTTGCTTGCAACGTACAAGCAAAGCGGCATGAACAGCTGAGAACTTCCACTGAGAAGCGATCGAGAGCATTTTATCTACATCCTGAGAGCACCGTACCGCTTTAAGAAATAAAGCTATTTAAAGTTTCCGTTTTTGGGTGGCTTTAGTCTTAAATGTGCGAGCTCAGCTTAAACATACCTAATTCAAAATACAATTAATTTAGTTATAGAAAACTAATTTGAAAGGTTTTTTTAATTGGATCAAAGAAGCTTAAAAGAATATATTATTTTTATTTTTTATTCAAAAATAGTTTATATATTAATGATATATATTATATGATATGTGATATATATTATAGTAATTTCTATTTATTTATTTCCAATTATATTTATAAATAAAAGAAGACCTTAGCTTTTGCATTTCAAAGTGTGAGCTATGTTCGGTTTGTGGAAGTTCTCCTGTATTATTTTGGCTTCTCTCTTTTTATTTTTACTTTTTTTTTTTTTTTGCTAATCAGCGATACTAATGAATAAAGAAGAAGCGGAAAACGCCTACAAAGTATTTTTAGTAGACACCTAGAAAATCTGGAGCACGGACACACCAAACTGAAGTATAGGTAGTGGTGGTGTGAGTACCGAATATTAATAACTACATTTTTTCGGGCGTCGCCACATGTTGCGCAAAAAACAAAAAAAAAAAAAAGAAACACACTCACACACAGGAGAAAAAATAAGAATAAGCTGTGGCAAAATATGATTTATTATTAGTTTAGTAACAGCATTTAATGTGCAAGCAAAACGCAAATTGAATTAAACAAAACGGTCGCAAATGGAAAAGTCACACGAGCGATTTGGGTCACCACATGACGCGCCGTCTTCTTCTTTGTTTTCTGCTGGGTGTCGAAGAGAGTAGGGGCAGAGTGAAGAAAGTCAGAAGAAAGAGAACGCGAGCACTGAACCAGACCCACCGCACGCACACCAACACCCACTACAAACACTGACAGACAGACAACCCGATTCTGACGTCAAACGACCGCCGCGCTGATCATAAAGTTTTTCTTTCCTTTCTTTTTCTGTATGCGCCAGGCTACAGTGATCTCTGCCTAAGCTGTATTTTAACGATTCATCATTTTTTAAGTTTAACTGAAAATAATCCCTTACGATGATGCTACTTTGTGGCAATTCACAGTGCCTTTGACGTTGCATTTGTGGTAACTTCTTTATTCGAGATTTTGTTTATAAAATCCAAAAAACTTAAAATAAATGTTAATATGTAATTCCTAGGGTAATTATTAAACGGTGGGGTAAAATACAAATAAATAAGATACTTTTGTTGCAAAACAAACCCCAAAGAACACAACAAAAGAGGAAAATTTCGCTATCGATATTTATCGAACAGGGTTGCCATCCGCATATTCATCTCGTTTTGTGGGAGTGCGTGGGTGTGTATGTTCCCTTCTACATATTTTTTCTTTGTTTGTATTTTTTGCTGTTGATTTCGTGTTGGCCCAAAAATAAATGATGAACCATGCAAAAAACTGGCTGCTGTGCCGGCCGCTTACGCTAAAAATAAGCATTAAAAAATAAATGCTCTCGAGAGCAGTGCAAATGAAAAATGTCAAAAGTGTGAAAAGTCCGAATGTAAGCCACCCGCCTGTGACGTCACAAGCAGCGAGCTAAACCGAACTGATAAACTGATAAGCGCTCTCGCTCTCTCTCTATCTTAGCTCGGTCAGTTGGCAACAAAGGGGTTAACTCTTTAGCACTCGAATGCCGCATGATCGGATGCTTTGCCAAGATCCGGGGAATTAATTTTTGCTTATTTGCTTATTATTAGTCACAAAGTGCATAGAGTGACGCATTTATTTACTTGCCTCCTTCCTATATGTTTTTTTTTTTTTTCTGAATCACAGGAGGAGAAGGTGAATGATTCGCAGTCGCGAAGACTGCATGCAGCAGGCTGGCTTAGCAGCTTTTGTTTTCGTCGTCTTTTGGAAACTGGTTTCGTACTGTTTTGCCGGTACGTTGCGTTAATAAGTTTCTGCTGAAATCCTCATAAACTTCTTTTGGATTTACGTAGTTGCACACTGCAGTATTTATTTTGAACAGATTTAAATTGTCCACTAAATAACTTATTTTAGATTAATACAACATTTTGTTATTCGTTTTAAATATTTGCGTGTGTTTTTTTATTTTCTTTATTACATTATTTTCTTTAAAACATAGAGGGGTGGCAACCCTGGCCTCCCTTGTTGTCTTCTGGTCAATTCCATTTCATTCCATGCCAATTTTCGCTTGGCAACAAAATCCCAAAATTTGAATTGCCGACTTGTGTGCCGTAGAAAAACAAAAAAAAAATACCAACAACAACAGCGAAAGACCTAAGAAAAAAATAACAACATCAAACGCTAATAATGCCACTTTCACCACAACACCAACAACAACAACAACAGCGGCAGCAGCAGGAGCAGTAATAACTTTAGTAAAAGCAGAGCTTTGCTTTGAATTGCAGCTCTGTGTGTGTTGTCTTGTGTTGTGTTTTGTTTGACTGAATTTCAAATATCTTTTTTGTCGTATTTAGTAGTATTGTAGGGGTTAATCAACATTTGTAATTAAAATGCACACACAATTTTCGCCTTGACAACAGGCGAATAAAAAAAAAACTAATCGAAATCGAAAATCGAACTTGAAACAGCTGTCTCTTTTTGCGGCTGTTTTGTGTGTGTGATTGCAATGTCAGAGGCAAGGCGAGCTTAATGCAGGTGTATATGTGTGCCTGTATGTGGATTAGAGGCGGCGCCCCGGCCAAATGTAAAGAAAAAAACCGAAAAAAAAATAAATGAGAACAGAACTGAATAAAAAAAAAAACACAAGCCAAGCCAAGAACTCGCGCGGGCTCCCTCTCCCGCTCGCACACATACGCATGCTTTTTGCGTCGCGTGTCGTTCGTTCACCTGCCAAAGAGCGGCAGAGAGCCAAAAAGAGCGCGCTCTCGTGAAAGCCACTTAACAGTGAGTTAACAGCTCTAGAGAGAGAGATAGACAGGGAGAGAGAGAGAGTGCTCGCAACGCGTGTTTTTCTTGATTGTTATTATTTATTATTTTTATTTGCGCCGTTAGTATGCCGCAAAACCCTCTTCCCTTATTTTCTCCGCCTCTTTGTAGCATATTTTCAATAAATAACTCAATTAGTTAATTAAATAAACACTGTTCTCTTGCACTTCCAGCAGCAGCGGCAACAACTTTCCACAGGAGCGAGGAATACAACAAGAGAAACCATCAAAAAAATATCTAACAACCAAATGCAGTACAGTTTGTTTTGTTTTTTATTTAAAACCCCGTGTGTGTTTAATAAATAATGTTTGTGCAAAATGTTGGGAAAAGCGACACACAAAACAACAACTACCATAAAACAAAAACTACGATAACTTGAATAAATAATCCAGCTCTAAAGCAAAATAATCCGACAATAAAGAGAAGAGCAAAACTCAAAAAGCGAATCGCGGAGAAAAGGAATTCGACAAGAATCGTATTGGGAAGAAAGCAGAAGAAAGCCAGATCGACAACAACAAAACGCGCAACAAAAAAATACAACGCTTTTCGGTTTCTTCTCAGATTTCCCTCGCGAGCACCAGTGTGTGTGTGTGTGTTTGCGTGCGTGTCGTGTCGCGTCGCGTCGCATCACGTGTGTGTGTGTGTTTTGTTTTCATTAGAGCACACACACACGCCGCCCGTTGTCGGTGTATGTGTCTGTGTAATTGCAATGGTAAACGGTAAATAAACAATAACATCACCAACAAGAAGAAACCACCAATAATTCAATGTGTGAGCAGTAGTACGCTTGTTGTCTCACTCGCCAACACACTACCAAAGTGTTTCTTGTTCTTCTCTTTTTTTTTCTGTTGCTAAATGTGCTTGTTTTTTTGACAATTGCAAATAATAGTTGCAAGAAGGAAACAAAAAAGAGTTAAAGGCAAAAAAATACAACAAAAGACTTAATATCTTGTGTTCATAATTTTAAACAAAAATTCAACAACCGCAAAACAACAACAAAAAGTATTCGACGAAAAAAGTTCACATCAAGAAACATATATACGAGAATATATATTAAAAGATATATACCATACAACATAAATATAATAACTTGTAACAAATACAAAAAAAAATGTAAAAAATACATACAAATTATACTACAAAGTTGCAAACAAGCAAGCAACATCAACGACATAAAGGAATAAAACGAAGCAAAGTATATAACGAAAGGAAACCCCAAGCTAATTTATACAAAAATAAAAATAACAAGCAACCCAAATCCGACAAAAATAGGTTTAAAAAAAATATATTTACTAATAAAGTAAATGAAAATCTACAAATGTTTCAATATTCACTTCAATCTATCCCGATCGCATGAATAAATAACGCAATATATGTATATATATATGTATATATATAACCACAAATATATATATGTATATATGCATATATATACACTAGTATATAGTAGGAGTAAAGAGAAGCAATCTTCGATTCATTAATCAGCGCAAAACCAACAAACATCAGCCCCATGTATAGATTAGAGGATACGAATAGCGGCGGCGTTATGGATAAGAATAAACAGAAACGTAAGTATAATTATCCTTATACATACATATATCTATAGTTTGTAAAACGGTTCAACCTGTATGATCGATTGAGTAAATTGATCTCTCCAGACCGAGAGCAAGGAAAACGGTCTTTTCCGAGCTTTTAGTGAAACGGGACAAAACCTTAAGAACTCAAAGTTTTCTGTTTAATCAGAGCTTAATCTACAGGCAGGTTTCGGTTTTCACAATTAAAAGTTTCTAAAGCGGTAAAACATTTCCAAAATAACTGATTTCTTCCAACGTTAAAGTCACCTTTTATGTTTCCAAAGCCGTATTTTCGCTCTCAAGATCATTTGCTTTAAACTTATTATCACATTTCTTAAACAAAACATGGTTTAAATGGAATCTGCGAGACTAAAATTCATGTTTTAAGAAGTATTTTGGCTGTACGACTGCACTTAAATGATTTGATTTAATGAAATGTTGATTCCCGAATGCTCTTTCTCTACCAAATAGAAAATGTTACCAAGTGTGTGGATAATAGCATGTGCTCTTGATTAAAAAATAGTAATAATAAAGTAGTGATCTAGTTCGGGTAAAATAAATTAATTTAGAATTAGATGGAGACGACTTGTAGGTTCTTAAATGCCTTTTCTCTAGTAGGTGCTCTTACATCCCATTCCTGAAAAGGTTAGAAAGGAGCTACTCGGCATATTTTTTTTAAAACAATTTTACAATTTATATGGCAAAACCATATGAAGCATATTTTTTTAACGGATAATAGATTGTAGATCTCTGGGGAAGAGGCTTCAAGCAGATAACTACTTTCAAATATATATTTAAAGTTTAAAGCCAGGTGCTAATATCGACGAAATTCGCTTACAATAAGCATAATTTGCTTGCTTTTTCGTCCTTTAATTTTTATATGACAATTACTAGGCTTTACGCCTAAAGCGAATCGAGATTTTGTGTTGCATTTTCCACAACAAGTCAGGCAAAGTAAGTCTAAAAGACAGTTGGATTGCGAAATCAGTTGGTTACAAGGATTATTGAGCTCGCAAACAGAAATCGGCAATTCAAGATGGACTTATGGACTTTTATATGAATGTCAGAGGGAGAGTATGAGCAGGCGCTGATTGGGTGGCAATTTAGCAGCTCATTCCAGCTGTTTCCATCCTGGACAAGTGCAACAATGTCACTGCATTCAGCCAACAAATATTGTGTCAACTGTTTGCTTATCACTCAACTGGCACTCACTGTCTTCATCCTTATCACCGTCACCGTCACCGTTACCGTTTCCATGCGTATTTCTATTTTCCCCAATCCGTCGTTCTGTTACCTGTGACTTTGAATCGGGGGACTTCCCCATTATTTGTCAGGGGTAAACGGGGGGGAGCTTAGGTTCCTGCAGCTGATTAGCCTGGCGCCATCTGTTCCATAAACTTGTCAAGTGGAGACGACGACGGCAACTTACTGCAATTCATGACATTAGCTTTTCAACGGAACCCGAGACCTCGGGATTCCGGCACTTGCTGGTGACTCACCTGTTCCGGATGTCGTTGTTGTGGCTGCCCCGCCCCCTCCTCCTCAAATGCAATTATCGATGGAGGTTGTTTATAAATGCCCCGATCCCCATTCCTGGGCCAAAATGCAAGTGGCCAAAAAGGCGGTGAATAACGAATAACGCAAAATGTCGTCAACTATTTTTATTTTCGACCAACAGACGCGACAGGCATCGAGAGGCAAGGGTTGGGAACAGCCACGGATCGGATCGTATCGGGTACCTATAAATAGACGCTGCTCACTATCCGACTCTTTTTTTATTTATTTATTTTTTGAGGGGGCCCCAAACTCATTTATCATTCAACTCTTCCATTGATTGGCAAGCGTTCAGTTTATTTGTATATAAGGAAACATTTTCGAATTACACAGCAAGGGTAACAGTATCTAGGAAGTTAAAAAAATAAAATAAAAAAATATTATAAATCATATTATAGAAAGTTATTAAATTTCCTATTTAAAAAATATTGGAATTATAAATTTGACTTAAATATTATGGACCAGGACATTAACTATGTACTTGAAGGCCTATTTTGGCTTTTTTACGTTTGACAATTAAGAAAAAACCCACCGTATTGTGACCACATTCTTTGTATGGGGTTAATTACATTTTATTTAAATTTCACATTTCGCGTGCTTTGTTTTGATTATTTCCTTGTCTTGACGACGACTGACGACGCAAAAAGGCAAAACAAAGAAATGCATCTATATCTGTATCTCTGGGCGCACGAGACAAGTGTTAACGGTTTTCCCACCCAAAAGTCTCTCCTCGCTTTCCCGCTCTACTCTTCTTTATTTCTTTTCACTCGACTACTTGTTTTTATTGAATTTTCATTATCTCAAAGCAAGCGAAACTCTTGCCGTCTTTTTTCCCCAGCCATTACTTGTCCGGCCAAAAAATAAAACAAAGGTAGAAATAATGGGTTTTTGACTAAGTATGAATGTTGAAGAAACACCCTTTGAAAACATAAACTAAATAAACATTCCAAGTAGTCATGATCACTGGATTTACTAGGATTCAATTTGTATCTCGTTTGAAATCATCAAAAAGATCGAATAATAAAATAGTAATATTGGTGAAAAGGTAAAAAATTATAACGTTGCCAACCCTGATCTTCTCATAAAGGTCTTTCCAATACTGTTCTAGTTCATGTAAAATGAACAATAAAAAAGAGAAAAAATACGCTTATTTCTTAATTAAATATGAAACTTTGATTTGAATTGAATTGAAGGCGAGTAATGAATATTGGTTTGGTTGCATATGTAACCGGCAACCAACACTGATACCCTCAAATGGGTCTTACCAACACTAGTCTGGTTCAATGTAAAATGAACAAATTCCGAACTAGATCGTCGCCGGGCATCCCCTGCATCTTCATTATCGTATCGTGATGATCGTTGCACTTCTCAATCGCTATCTGTAGAACTGCAGATCGTGTGATCTACAGAAATTCAGCATAAATACAGAAGAAAGCGAAAAACACAGCAAAAATACGCGACAGAGAATACTTTTCCGTATAAATAAAACAGACTACTGTACGGCGAGTGGCACCTTTGGGGCCAGTGAAAAGAACTGTGACAGTTTGCGTTTAATTTTCACGCGACGCAGATCGCACCGAAGAAAGTCTCGTCCCGGAAAAAAGCGAAGCTAAGCTGGCCAAATGGATCTTATCTCTATGGTGGAATAAATTAATAAAATAATTCCTGCAAGAAATATATAAAAATCAGGAAGAGTGAGAAAGTAATACACGAAGACGAACATTATGTCGGCGGCTCTGGTTTATTGGCAGTCAACGAACGGCAGCGATGCTGTTGACAAGGTCCACACCACCGATTGGCCACCTGGTGGCCACCTGAACCTGAACCACCATCATCATCACCACCACCACCACCACCACAACCACAATCACAATCACAATCACAGTCGCCATCATCCGCCTCATTACATCAATTATTTGGCGCAAATTGGCTGCCAGCATCGTGTCAGAAATTGGCCGACAAATAGCAATCAGGATGACGGCTCTGACGACGGCGGCGCCCATCAAATCATCTCAAAATTCCAACCCAAAAGTGCGTGGAGTAATCTGGTGGATGTGGATCGAGTCGATGGCAATCTGTTGGGGACTCAGCTGGAGTCATCAAGGTGTGAAGTGGCGCCACCAATCTACACTTGTAAGCTAGAGATTGGGGCTACGGATATTGATTAATAATAAGTTTACCTCAAATCTGGCACAAATCGAGGGAAATAGAGCGTTGGAAAAGCCTTGTATATCTTTGGTTTCCTAAAGTTGATCGTTGAGGCTGTTTTAAGAAAATTGCCAAAACTAAACAGAACAGAAATATTACGAATATTAATATAAAAAACCAACAATTAATAACAAAATTTCTCCCAGGTTAGGACTAATTCCAATTCGAACTAATTCTAAGTTGCAGTTTCGAAATAATGATTTATAAATCAAGTATATTGTCATTAGGTAAATCAATAATGCAATAGTGTTTGAAACATCTATAAAATACGAGAAGCATTTTGATAACTATATTTATATTCTTACGGATCTGATCTCAGTAGTTAATAGGAGAAACCCTGGTAAAACATAAATCCGGAAGGATCTTCTGAAAGTAAAAAAGTGGAAAAGGTCTGGAAAACACATTCTTTCAGCATTTTTTAGAAGTAAAAGGAAGAAGATCTTTATTTCTGAAATGGGTATATTTTTAACGGAAACAGTAGTATCGCAAATTTTCGTGTCTCTGAGGTTAAAAAGAGTATAACTTAGCTTGTCTTTCGTGTTCTTTCAGCGACTTGTTTATATCGTTGTGTCTATTTTCGTTGCACAAACCGAGCCAAAAGCAAAACAAAAACTAAAAAAGACTGAAAAGTGAGCAAGTGTAATGGTCATAGCAGAGACTTGGGGGAAAAGAAATCACAAAAGTAGAAGAATCTGGCAGAATTATGTATATAGTGCTTGCATATTGTGTAATAATTTCAGTTCCGTCTGGTTCTAAAATTAAGGTAGAGCATTTATCTTTTGAACGGCGACTCTGCCTACTGCCAGTGCACAGAGAGAAAATAAAAATATTTTCAACTAAATGCTAAAAATAAAACATTAACATTAAATATTAGACAATAAACTCAAAATAATAATAATAATAATAATAAGATCAGTCAAAATATGCATCTCAAATATATATAATATATAATCAGACCTATTCCAGTTTCCATTTCCGCAAAATTTAATCGGCTTCGGATTTCCCAGACCTGTTCTGGTTTTCACTTCCGAAAAATCCTTACTGATTCGTATTTCCCTCTGTTAAGTTTCTGTTAACTTATATTTTTGAGAAGCGGGCGAGCTGCAATTATTTGGGATTAAAAGGGTCCAAAAGGAAATTTTGCTTAAAGTAACAGGGAAAATTCGCTTATGTTGAAGGGAATTCCGAAAATGTTATCAAATTCACTTTCGAGTGGAAAGTGGAACAGGCCTGAATATAAAATATGTTTTTTTAACTATATTAAAAAAATGGGATTTTGTTGACACAAATAACGGCAAGATTTAAATAGAAATCTCGATTTCCCTCAGTGTGCCTGCCTGCACCGCCTTAATCCATTCTCCGCTCTTCACTCGGTCTTTATCACTATTTTGGCAACTCTCGGCGTTGACGGCGTCAGGTGTGCCTCGAAAACAGGTGCATTTTGCACCGACCAGTGCCCGAGCGATCCGGTCAATGAACCATCGCATTAAGCTTTATATACGCCGTACACTGATCTGATCTAACACCGCTTCTCTCTCTATCTCTTTCCCCTTTAGTATCCGCTTATGGGTCCAGCGCGGGCAGCGTCGCCGTCGACGCAGCGCAGGGCAGCGGGAGTGGGAGCGGCGGCGGCGGAAGACAGAGACATGCCCCGCTTTATGGACGCTTTGTTGCCGAGGACGATCTGCCTGCCACGCATCGAGATGTCATGCACCATGTGAGTACCAGGAATCCGTAACTCCAATCCAAACATACATACACCAAGGTCTCTTCCTCCTCCTGATCCTTCTAATCCTCCTTTTAGATACAAAGATCAAAATGGGATATATAATCTTGTCTATTTACAAACTTTAATGAAACAATTACTCAAAAAAATTATTAAACAAAAATGTAACAATACTTTAGCTGAGCCTTAAATAAGGGTAAAATAAAAGTCAAAAGTATACAACTTGTAGTACATTTATCTGAAATCCATCTTTGCTTTCCATATTTCTTCTCCCTTAAAATACAACAAAATCAAAATAGGAACTCCTAAAAAATTACAGAAATAAATATCCATGCTCAAATCATTATTTTAAGTGGTCTCTCAAAGAATAGAATAATAATTCATATTTATATACAGAAAGCGTGAAGATATTTTCTTAAAATATGCTTATTTTATTGAAAAACTAAGTATAGTCCCGCTTACTCAGGCAGAGACACCACTGTAGCTCTAGCTCTAGCTCGACACCCAACCAAATGTAAAAGTAATTAATATAATTTTTCCATTCGATTCCATTTCACAGCACTCTAGTCCCTCGTCGTCGTCGGAGGTGCGCGCCATGCAGGCACGTATTCCCACCCATTTTCGGGACCCCTCCTCAGGACCGCTACGGAAGCTGAGCGTTGATCTGATAAAGACCTACAAGCACATCAACGAGGTAAGTGTTTATTCTCGTAATATTTATATAATCTTAAAAAAAAAATAGTCTAGTATTATAAACATATATGTATATATTTAGAGAGTCTATTCTGTTTTTTTTTTTTTTTTTGCGGTGCAACCACTTAAGAACCTTGGCATCCATCCCGTCACGCCGCCACGTCCTATGACGATCGGAATTTTTCGGGGGTTTTTCTTTTCTTGCGCTGGGTGGTGTGTGACTATCTGCTGACAGCGGATATTTGTGGCGTTGAGCTGGGCTAAAGATACGTTTGTCCTTGACCCTATTGGTGGGTCAATTCCCCCCACACAAACCCGTTCGCAGTTGACTTCGATTGACGTCGTCTGCCGCCTCGGTTGACAACAGCCAAAAAATAAATAAATAAATAAGGAAAGCGAGACCGCAATCAAGCAACCAAGCAAGACGCACGCAACGCAACTGTCTCGGTTTTCCTGCCAAGTTCTAAACAAAAAGGCGCCTGCAATGCCTCAAATACGAGAACTTGGCTCTCATGACAACTGTCATATAAGAATATGAAAATACGATAAGGCGTCGTTCCCAATCGCTTCTCTACCTTGAATGACCCTTTTTTGGGTGATTGTCCTCTTCTCCGGCCACATATGTACATGTATTTTCAGGTTAATATTCCGAAGGAATTCCACCTGCACGCAAGTGTGGTTTCCAAAAATATAGAGGTCAATGGTACTAATAGCTCGAAAATAAAAACTTTAGGTCTATTTTAAATCAAATAGTATCTTTTATCTTTATAAAAGTATTTTCCAATTATGCTTTTTATTTATAAAAGTATTTTGCAACTATCCTTTATATTTTTCAACTTAAATTCCATATATTTCTGTCAAATAGTAGATTTGTAAAAATCCGGATTTTCTTAATGTAGAATATCCGGTTATCGAAATCGTGAAAATTTACCGGTTTCGATTTTGAAAAAGGGGATCGGTGCTCCCGTTCTCTAAATCGAAATCCTTTTTACAAGTATTAAGTAAAATAGTACAATAAATAAAATAGGCTTCTATACTTCTATAGGTGTAGGCTAAGTTAGCAATTCATTTTTAATGTATATTTTCTCTTGTGTAATTTGAATTCATTATTCAAAACCGAATGTGAAGACAGATGTATATAAACCCCGAATCGATTATGTTTGTTGTAATATTATTTGGTCCAAGTAACGTTAATGGTTTTGACGTATTGATGTTGCTTAACAGTTAAGCGATTCCTTAACAGGAGACAGTTACAGTTACAGTTACAGTTACAGCGGCTACTTTTGACAGGTGCTCAGGTGCAGATTGCTCTGTTCTTGACATACGTCATATGGCTGCAGTGACAGTTACAGTTACAGTTACAGTTGCAGTTTCCGATGCACTCTTGTGCGGTTTTATGTCTTTTTGTCGTCTCCGTTTTGTATGCTACAGTTTTTTGCTTCTCTCTGAGAGAGAGCGAGAGAGACAAAGGGCAGCGAGTGAGCAAGGAACAGAGAGGGAGAGTAAGGACGAAAGAGTATCCAAGAGAGTTTCCTTAGAAGAGAATAAATTCCTAAGCATCCTGTCAAGCAGTAAATGCTCTTACGATAGGCCAATAAAAATATTTTAAATAAATTACAATCATCTGGCTAACAAAAAGGTTTGCTCCTCCTACAGGAACAGCCTTTGCAGCCGTCTTTTAGGCGTTGTTGAAAAATGTTTATTCTCGGTTCTAACGTTCTCTACCCGCTCTCTTACACGCTTGCACAGCCGCTCTCTGGCGCTCTCCGGCAGCGTCTGCAATGTGGCGCTGTCTCGTTCGCTCCACCACCAGCTTGCCGCGTTAGCAACAACTTTTTTCGCCAAGCTGCATGCAACCTTTTTTTTTTTTTTTCTTTTTTCTTCTTTCTTTGACCCCCGCTCTCCCTTCTGCTTTCAATGTGGAGAAATAAGAGAAGAGCTAGGGGAGGGGAGTGCGAAGTGCTGGCCAGGAGGGGCGTCGCCCTCTTTCGCATCCCCCCTTTATTTTTATTCTGTTTGCCGGTTTTCGTGTCTCTCGTTTTCGCTATTTTCTCATTTTGGTAGCGTTGATGAAGTGGAAATAACGGGATAACTGTCAGCTGACCAACGCAATGCAATTAATTAAATTTACCACCTGCAGACGGGGGCAATATATATATTTTTGTTGTTCTATGGGCGAAGTGGAAGGGTTTCATTAATAAACAGCGTTAAGCGTTGCTTTGGGTGTTTGTCTTTTATTGTTATCAATTTCTTTATTTGAAAAAAAAAGACTATAGAAAAATGAGTTCGTAATAAATTGATTAGCTATTGTTGTCTTGAAGCTGAAACTGAAACTTCTTTGGTAACAAACTTTATTACTAACAAGTTAACTAAGGAGTTTTGTTTTTAATTAAGAAACCATATTTAAAACAATTGTAAGCTTCTAAAATCGAGAAAAAGAACAGAAATATAGCTTACTTTTGGTTCCCCGAAGCTTGTTTACCTTTGAGGAACTGCAAACATCTTTATGATATAGTCATCCGATCTGGTTCGTTCCGACTTATATACTATGGAGAATAGTAAGAAGACTAACTGCAAAGTTTTCGAACCAAAAGTATACGTACTTTAAAAGGTGACTTTTTCACCACGTTACAAACTTCTGTCTAAAGTTATTCAAGGAACATCATAATTTTTACAAATAAATATCTCAATATATGTACTTACACATATATCTTTTTATATATATTGTATTGAAGACCTTGTGTTGTACAAGGAAAAGCGATTTATCACGGAATATAAATAAGGAAATATGAAATATGTTCCAAGTTATGATAACAAAATTATTGCAAGATTGCATGTTAATTCATGGAGCCGAAGGCCTTAGCTGCTATGGCTCTTAACCCTAAGTTAAGCTCTTAGTTTAGAACTATTTGTTAGTTTTAGATAAAAAAATAAATGTCAATTTAAATTGTAAACAAATAATCTGTATTTAAAGGTTTACTATGCGAAAAAGAAGCGCCGTGCCCAGCAAACGCAGGGCGATGACGACTCGTCCAACAAAAAGGAGCGGAAGCTGTACAACGATGGCTACGACGACGATAACCACGACTATATAATCAAGAATGGCGAAAAGTTTCTGGATCGCTACGAGATCGATTCGCTGATCGGTGAGGCAGAAACCTAAATATATATATTTATCGAACTTAACTGAATGTATCCGTTCCACAGGCAAGGGCAGCTTTGGCCAGGTGGTGAAGGCCTACGATCACGAGGAGCAATGCCATGTGGCGATCAAGATAATTAAGAATAAGAAACCGTTCCTAAACCAGGCACAGATCGAGGTCAAGCTGCTCGAGATGATGAATCGGGCGGATGCCGAAAACAAATACTATATCGGTGCGTATTGCCACAAAAGTACATAGATTGTATTTAAATATATATTTTTTATGCTTCCTTTTCGTTCCTTAGTCAAGCTTAAACGGCACTTTATGTGGCGCAACCACCTGTGCCTGGTGTTCGAGCTGCTCTCATACAACCTGTACGACCTGCTGCGGAACACCAACTTCCGGGGCGTCTCGCTGAACCTCACGCGCAAGTTCGCCCAGCAGCTCTGCACTGCGCTGCTGTTCCTCAGCACCCCCGAACTGAACATTATTCACTGTGATTTGAAGCCGGAGAATATCTTGCTGTGCAACCCGAAACGTTCGGCGATCAAGATCGTTGACTTTGGCAGCTCCTGTCAACTGGGTCAGCGGGTAAGTAGCAGTCCGACCCGAAAAAGGTCTTCCCAGACTTTGACTTTCACTTACTCCTTGCCTTATTATACCTTTCAGATCTACCATTACATCCAGTCGCGATTCTATCGCTCGCCAGAGGTGCTGCTGGGCATTCAGTATGACCTGGCCATCGACATGTGGTCACTGGGCTGCATCCTGGTGGAGATGCACACCGGCGAGCCGCTCTTCTCCGGCTGCAACGAGGTCGACCAGATGAACAAGATTGTCGAGGTGCTGGGCATGCCGCCAAAGTACCTGCTCGATCAGGCGCACAAGACCCGCAAGTTCTTTGACAAAATCGTCGCCGATGGCTCCTATGTGCTGAAGAAGAATCAGAATGGACGCAAGTACAAGCCGCCGGGATCCCGCAAGCTGCACGACATACTGGGCGTGGAAACTGGCGGCCCGGGTGGCCGGCGTCTGGATGAGCCGGGTCATTCTGTCTCTGATTATCTCAAGTTCAAGGATCTGATCCTGCGCATGCTCGACTTTGACCCCAAGACCCGGGTCACGCCCTACTATGCCCTGCAGCACAACTTCTTCAAGCGCATGGCGGACGAGGCGACCAATACCAGCGGTGCGGGCGCCACAGCGAATGCCGGCGCTGGCGGCTCCGGCTCTAGCGGAGCTGGCGGTTCCAGTGGCTCCAGCGGACCCGGTGGTGGCGGTGCTGCCGGCGGCGGCGGCAGCTTGGGAGCGAGCAACAGCAGCAGTAGCGGAGCAGTCTCCTCATCCAGTGCAGCAGCCGCTGCGGCGGCGGCAGCAGCAGTTAGCTCATCTTCAGCCACAGGCTCCTCCGGTTCGGGAGCGGGTTCCGGAGTCGCGGGCGGATCCTCTGCGGCGCAGCAGCAGCAGCAGCAACAACAGGCGATGCCCCTGCCACTGTCCCTGCCGCTGCCCCCGCACGCGGGTCCTGGCGGTGCGTCGGATGCCCAGTGTCATGGTGAGTACCGGTCGTCCAGGCCACTTGGTATGCCCTCCCCCACATAGAGTCAATCGGTGTGTCGATATTTTAGTGATGAATCAAAGGTTCCAAGTGCTATCTGTAGACTTATTACGTACATGTGTATTCCCGCAGGCAATCAGAAGGCAAAAAAGCGTAGAATTAATTGCGAAATGCAGTGAGTAGTTTCAAGAATTGGAAGAAATTGGAAACTGTTGCCCAAGAGAGGATCCTGTGTGAGGGCTACTAATGCCATAAAGAAAGCCTAAGGGAATCCCTAATTCAAAAATCGGAAACCTCAAGACCTTTAATCAAAACGCGGCTGAAAACAAACCCTTATAGTAATAGAGAGTTTCCAAAAACAAGTAACTAATAAGACGAGTTTAGGAGTAATCTTCCGATTAGACAAAGCTTACAAGTAAAAGGCTACAGAGGCTGACAGGCCTGAAGTCAGAGGTGTCTTCAGGCTTCGATTTCATGGGGCACCTTTGATGCTTAATCCTAGAGTATTGACACTATCCATATCTCATCCCTTTGTAGCTAGAGAAATTTGTCTTTATCTTTTGTTGATTATCTTATAATTTTTGACTAGAGCTAGATCGAGGCGATAGCTGGCTCGATAGCTCGATGGATTTTGTTGTAGTTCGCATGGAATGATGATCATCATTTTGTATTTCATGTGTTGCTGTGTGTGTGTATTTCTGTGTGTATACAATCGAAGTGAATTTACTTATTTATTGATTTGCTGTAAAGAATTCCCGTACTCTCGAATATCGTTTTATATTAGGTCTTAATTCTTATCCAAACTCTGTGTATTTTATGGCTTATGATTTGTAATAATTACTATTTAGTTGCACTTAGTAACACCAAAGGCCTTGTATTAACACGATCTATCTCTCTTTCTTGCTGGTTTTGTTAAATAAAATGTCAAGAATTAGTTGGCGTTACTCATCTTGTTATTGCAAGGTCTTTGGTCACACCCTACCTAAGTATAAGAAGTGTTTTGTTTTATCTTTAGTTTGGCGCTCAGTTCCTAAATTAATTAATTAGCTGTGTGAGCGATGGACCCAAGTCCGAGATGAATTTGTTACAAGTTAAAAGTTAAAAGTAGTAGCTATGTTGTGCATCCTCCGCCAAGTCAATGATAAACTCCTCTCTTTTTCGAACTCGCACACGATTACATAAAAATGAAAACTAAAAAACATACATACATACATATGCTATGCCAATGGATGATGATATGATGATAGATGATCGCCGATGACCGGCAACATCGGCAGTAACAACATCAGCATCCGCCACCGCAACAGCAGCAGCAGCAGCAGCAGCAGCAGCAGCGGCAACAGCAGCAGCAGCAGCAACATCAAGGATATCACACCAGTAACAACAGCAGCATAAGCAACATTAGTGGCACGCGGCAACATCGGCAACATGAAGCGTGTGCAGCAAGGGACATGCAACGTACAGCTACGACAGTTGCAGTTGCAGAGTGCCAAGTTATTACTGCATTTATTGAGCAACTTGTAAATAGTCACGTTTCTCTCTCACCACAACAACATACACACACTGTCTATCTCCCCCTCCTATCGCAGGAATCAAGAATAGTTATTCATATATATATTTTGCAACATATATAAAACTACACAGTGATTCTTCTGTTTCCAATTGTTCTTTTTTTTTTGTGTATTTTTTTTCTACTTAGAATATATGTAAAATGTAATATGCTCACGCATTTTAAACGCTCTGATCGGATTAAATACAATCTCATGTGTAAAATGTTTAACCTTTTTTTTTGTCTAACTTAAATTAAACGCGAACAGGCGCTCACTCGAGTGTGAGTGTGAGTGCAAGTACTTAGGGTCTTAGCATTGTACGAAGTGAAAGCTGTTAGAAAAGAACAAATAAATAAAGAGCAAGCGAAGCGGAGGAGTATGCAAATATATAAGTAATAATATTAAGACGAATTAAGAAGAATTAAGTAAACAAGGAATCCTTAACGACTTTCTTAACGACTGCCATACATATACATACCTACATCTTATATGCGTACGAGTAAGGACACGACACACTGAGAGAAAAGTAAAGCAGCAAAGGAAAACAGCAATCCCCTAGCAGTACACATGTATATATCGTTTCGGCAATACTAAAATGTGGCTATCGATGTGGCAGGAACACGAATGGAGTGGCGGCTTCAAGAGGGGCTTGGCTGAAGGCACACCAGAGAATTGATATCACCACTTTATGATGCCTGAAAGTGGGCTATAAAAAGATGGCAAATTCGAGTGTGAAATGAAAAAATGTGTGTTAAAAAAAAGAACTAACATGAACAACAAAGTTTTTATTTAAAAACAGCAATAGTTTCGGTTGATATTTGTACTTGAGAAAGTTAATACGCCTCAGCTAGCCCCTCTTAGCCCAGCACATTCGTTTGTATTCAAAGAAGAGTAAATAATGAGCGAAATCCAATATTTCAAAATTCAAGCAAGTGCTGCAATGAGTATTTCAAAATTGAAAGGACGAGGCAGTATGGATCTCAGCGATATATACGACATTCGAATTAAAAACTAAACACAAATCATAGTTTGTAAAAATTGTAAAACCCGAAAGGGCAAAACGTAGGCATGTAAAAATCGAGATGCGAAAATCTAAGCAAAATTATGGTAAAGAATGCGATGAACATAGGTGCATAAAGACACAAAGTCACAAAGTCAAGTAAGAAAAGGTAAAGGTCAACAATAAAAAGAAAACAGTTTGTTAATTATGGCTTGTACATCTACATTCTTCTCTTTTTTTTTCCTCCCCGTAACTCTTGAGGTCCCTTTAATGCCTTCCAAAAAAAATAATATCAACTTTAAATGAAAATTACAAGTGTTTGCTTTCTAAAAAAAAATTGCTAAGGATGTAATATGCCTTGGGAATGTTTCAAAAAGTTGTAATATTTTTAGGAATTACATTTTTACATAATTTTAATGATTTTTAAATCAGAAGCAAGTTCTAAGGTGTATTTAGTTTTTACATTTTCAAGTTTTCATGAACTTGATATTCATATTCAAGCGATGAATTCCTTTTACAATTCCTCTTTAAGGCAAGGACTAACGCATAGTTTTATCGTTCTTTGTTGTCCTTTTTGGGAAGAAATTTACTTGTAAAGGTTTCCAGGGGCATTAAAGGGCATTCAGTAGTTAACCAAAGGCTTCCTCACTTTCTTTCACACTCCTCCCCCCCTCTCTTTCTCTCTCACTCTCTCTCTCTCTCTCTCTTTCGAGGATTTCCCTTGCAAGGACTCCGTTTAACGGTAGCCGCAGGAAACGAGGCGAATTAGAGCGAGCGAGCAAGCGGTAGCCGCTTTCTTTTGTGATAAAAATACAAAACAAACGAAAAAAAGAAAAAGAAATAAATAATTACAGCAGTATCACAATAAATTATTATATTAACTCCCACAAACAAAACAAATAAAATGGACTCGTGTAAACCTCTAAATTGTTTCGATAGCTGCATCATTCCTTGAAGAGTTCAGGCCTTGTTAATACATAAATTGGCTAAAAATCTGTTGAATAACGAACACCTATAGTATCAGAATCGAAGAGTGGTAAATAAACACACACATATATATATATACATGATAGTTTTAATTGTAACGATTGAAATGCGATAGTCCGTAAAAGAAGCCGATAACTTATCGATATTGCGACAAAAATGCATCAAACGCGTTGATAACCAAACACAAATCATAGTCTGTAAAAAGAATAATAAAAACAGGAAAGATGGAAAACGAAAAAGAAAGAATAATTAACGAAGCAACTTACACGGTCATAATAAACAAAGAAACGATGAACTTGATTAAGCAAGAAGAAATGTATGGGAAATCAGAGTTAAGGGAAGGAGGTCAGGTCTTATAGCCAGCATTAAATCCAGTACGTACTAAAGAGATGAACCTTTAGCATTTAATAAATTAACATACCTACAATCTATATATAAATAACACTTACAAGTAATTATGCGGAAGAAAAGAAAAGTAAAAGCAAATGCGAAAACGAAAACGAAAACAAAAAGAGAAAAACTCAATTAATTTTATTAGACACCCACAACAACACTCACGACAGACAAATGGATACGAAATATATATATAAATAAATATTAATTAACATTAGAGGTTAGCGCGATTAGCCCTCGGAAGAAACCACAACCAAGATCCAAGAATTTAAAAGCAACCAAGAAAGACACTTAACGAAACTTGTGTAAAATACTAAAGCTAGAGAAGCGAGCGTTATAAGTCGATAAATTTAAATCACTCACAATAAGGGACAAGACAAGACAAGACAACAATACACATAATACACTATACACACTGACGAATTACGAGAATGCAACGGTATTTACGATAACAGTAACGATAACCGGTAATCGATCACCAATAACAAGCAGAACACGAATGTTAAAATGCCGCTTCAGTTTCAGTTACAGTTTCAGTTTTGAAACGGTAACGAAAATAAGAGTGTAGAGAAAGTGCAATAGTAGAAAGGGGAATATAAATTAATTGAATTGGGGAAAAAATCGGGGGAGACCATAATGCATTTTTTTCCACGAACCGCAAGAGGAAAACCTCCTTGACGAAAACAGTATTGCAAAACAAATGAAAAATGAAAAAGTATATAAAAAGAAGAAGAAACAAAGGAATTCAAGAGTTAAAAAAAAGGAGACCACAAAAACCTTAGCACCCACACACACTCACACACAACACACACACAAACACAACAGACAACATATAGACATGTGAAATCATATGTGGCATTTATACATAATATAATAAAGAAACGATGATGGTCTAAGTTGAATAAGTACGAAATAATTTATTAACGATTAAACTGAAAAACGGAACACTTTACCAAAACCAGTAAAAAAATAAAAAAAAAATCATAAAGAAAAAAAGGCAAACAAAAATAAAAGCAAACCAAAAGAAAAAGACAAAAATTACAAAAAAAGCGAAAAAAATCTTTAATAAAATCTTATGATATAATCAACAAAAAAAAAAATATATATATAAATATATTTAGTATTGAAGACATTACCATTTATTTTGGGGCTGAGGTGAACGTTTGTGGGAATTTCTAAGCGATATTTTAGTCAGTATATAAAAAGTAAATTTATAAATTAAAACATGTTTTATTTTAATTTTTTAATTTGATGAAAGAAATTTTAAACTTATTGTTTAGGCAAAAATGGGCACATGAAACCCAAGTGAGTTAAAACAAAAGCTAGTACTTCTTAAGAAAGCTGAAAGTAAATCAATTTTCAGTAATTCGATATTATCTAAGCTTTTGGAAATAAATCGATTAAAGTCGAGAATTGTTTTCATACATAAATTCGTGTTTTTAAGCTTAAAAATAATTAAAAGTTTTTTTATGTACATTGATTGGAAAATTTGAATTTTTATTGTTCTTTACATCTTATCGTTTTATTTTTTTAATCGAGATCAAGAATTTATATCAATGTCTGGCAAAATTGAAAAAAAAATCGGTCAAACGATTAAAAAATCGATTTTATTGCCAGCTTTACTTAAAGCGAATCTTTGCACATTTTTAAGAACGTAGACAACATCGCTTAGAAATTTCCGAACAAAGGTTGGAGTTCTTTCTCGTTAAATGAGCAGGATTCGAATGAGAGTCTACATTAGCTTCATCCACATATTGTAAATGCATAAATCGCTTATTAAAATACCAATTTGATTGAATTTGCAGGTCCACTCATCCACCCACTAATGGCCGCGGCCAATGCGATGAACAACTTCTCCGCCCTGAGCCTGCAGCCGACCGTGGCCCATCCGCCGCCCTCGCTGGCCAACAGCAGCCACCACAGCAGCAACAGCCTGGGCAGCCTGAACCACATCAGTCCCGGGAGCAGCGCGGCCCGGCACAGTCGCCTCTACGGCAACAGCCACCATCCGGGCAGCAACAGCAACAGCAGCAGCCACAGCAGCAGCAGCATGGGCAACCACAGTAGCCTCAGCTATCCGCACGCCATGGAATGTGATCCGCCGCCGATGCCGCCGCAGAACGGTCATGGCCGGATGCGGGTGCCGGCGATCCTGCAGCTGCAGCCGAACAGCTATGCTCCCAACTCGATGCCCTACTACGGCAACATGTCCTCGGCGGCGGCGGCAGCAGCAGCAGCTGCAGCGGCGGCCGCTGCTGCCTCGCACCTGATGATGACCGATTCGAGTGTTATTAGCGCCACAGCAGCGGGCGGCGGGCAGGGTGGCGGCGGCGGCGGCGGCGGCGGCAACGGCGGGAATCCCGGTGCGAATCAAGTGTCGACCGCCACGGCTGCCTTCCTCTATCCATCTCAGCCCGCTGGAACGATGTATGGCACGACGCCGGCTTCGTTGAGTGAGCTGCCGCTGCCGCTGCCACCACTGCCGCTACAACTGCCCATGCCAATGCCAATGCCCCTGCTACTGCCGCCCTCATCGTCATCGTCCTCATCCGCGGGGTCGGGCGTGTCGGTTTCTGGTGTCGGTGTCGGTGTCGGTGTCGGCGGCAGCGGTGGCGGCATCGGCGTCGGCCAGAGGCGACACGCTGGCGGACCTGCTGTGACCCAGAATGTTGGCAGTGGCGGCAGCAATTCAACGACCGGAGCCAGCAGCAGTGATGCCTCCTCGTCGTCGCCTATGGTGGGCGTTTGTGTTCAACAGAATCCTGTAGTTATACATTAGCCTATAGACAAAAAAAGTTTGGAGTTGCCCGCTTTATATACCTTCTGATATATAGATATATATATATATATATATAAATATTTTTTTTTTTTGTTCACACCACACTCTTCGCCGCTCTCTGCTGCTATTTATTGCACCATCCGAACGAACACATCCAAGCCCAAGTCCCCCAGCCCATCCAAGAACCCCCAAGGTGTCCTTCATCCGCCAGTGCAGCAGAATTTAAGGGTGGTGTGTCAAGACTGGGAGCCCAACATCATATCATAAGGCGGTACTTTGTGTGGCTTTTACTCTTTGTTCTCGAAGTGGAAATCTTTTTAAACTAAAGTTTCCATATTCCCAAATTTCACTTGAAAGAAAGTTTACAGTCTAAAGTTTGAATTTCTAAAGAAATAAATTAATTAAATTTTAAATTATAGTTAGGGTTAGTCATATACACCGAATTCTTAAATACAATTGATCAGAGGCCAAGCAAATGTTTTGAATAAGTTCAACAGTTTGAAAACGTTTTACTTTCCTTTTTTTGAATAAGCTTAACAACACTGAAACATTTTTGAATAAGCTCTACAACACTGAAACATTTTACTTACTTTTTCCACACTGAAACGTAGTAACAGCAAAATTTGGAGGTTCAAAAACGATAATAGTTTGAAAATACGATTGATGCCGATTTCGATATTTAATTTCTTTGATCAATAAGTTTTGAGAAGGTGAAATTTGTCTTAAGGAGTGCCCTCGTTGACTTTTCCACATAAAAATGAAAGTAAAGTAATTTTGGAAAAGTTCTAGCCGGAAGCCTTTTGGGAGTTCTAGAATATGCAAACCCGAGAATCAAAAATAACATTTTGCATTCAAATGCAACAGAGAGAACAAGAGATTTAGCCTAAACTGAAGTGAAGTTCTGGACAAAATAAAAGTACACCGAGTTTTATGATGTATTTCCCGACTTGCCATCACCCATCCACACCCACACCCACACACATACACCTACAAACACAAACACACACAAACTATAAAAAATACATTAACATTAACTAGCTGAAATTGACCCTCACGTAAGCGCACACCCAACATACATACACTCACCTGCAGTTTTTACCTATTGAATAGTCACTTGGCGCTCTCACTACCCGCGCCCACACGCCTTCTACGTCCTGGAGGGGCGTATTGGATCCTGTGGCTCCGTGTGGGCGCTCAACTTGAAGGATTTTCGTAAATCGTTTAATTTTTTTTTACTCGATAGATACTTCTATATATATTTTTTTTTGGTCTAATTTTAGTGTTTACATTTATGCTGTAACCGTACCGACATAATCTTACTTGATGATAAACGAATCAAAATTAAACTTTATTTAATTGTTAATTTATACGATGTAATTTTATTTGACGAGAACACACACATACATACATATATATATATACGCATACATACATATTTATATACATCTATATATAAATACACACATGTATTCAATGTATATATAGAAAGAACGCAAACACAAATGCTTAATTTAAGCGAAAAAAAAACGAACAACAACAAACTGTATTTATTGTACACGGGAATCAACAATTTGGGATTGTTTTTATTTATTTATTTGATGCGATTTGATCATTTCCTGTCTAAAATCTAAATCAAAACCTGGGCGCGATAGTGCTTCTGCAGCTTGTTGGCCTTGCAGCCGAGCTTCATCTGCCACTTGGACTGGACGCGCTTCATCAGATGGATGTCACGGGCCTTGCGGGCGGCCGAAAGCTGTTGGGTCTGCGTCCAGCCCAGAGCCCGGTACTCGCTGAGGACGCGGTGCAGCTTGCGATCGGATTTCTTCAGCACCACGGCGCGTTCCGGGTGGAGGCGTTGGCGGTAGTAGCGGAGCAGGGATCGGTGGCCAATAACAGCGCCCGAGGGCAGCACCAATTGGTATTCATCGCCATCAAGCAGGTCTGGCACCACTTCCTCATCAATGTCCATGCCGTCCTTCTGTTATAAAAAGTTTGAATTGAGATTTATAAAAAGGAAACCATGTTTAATAGTGTTTACTCACATTATCCGGATAGCTGCTGCTGTAATCGTAATATTCCGCATACTCCGCCAGTGCCATGCCCTCGTGCAGCATCTGGCAGTGACCCTTGTCGACCATATGCTTGCGCACAGCGTCCAGGGAATAGAAGGTCTTGCCGCGATCGTTGCACCACAGGCAGATGAAGTAATTGGCCACCTTCTCGCCCAGATAGTACAGCAGGCCCTCGATGTCTGTGCAGTACTCGGTGTCCGGAATGAAGAAGGAGTGGGCGACGGACATGTGCTTGAGGTTCTCCACCAGATCCTCGCTAGTGTGCTGGCAGAACAGGCAGTCGCGCTCGGTTAGTGGATTCTCTGGTATCTTGTCCCATTCATCGGAGTCCACCTGTGGAACGATCATTAATATAGACACACTAGCTTCTGTAAGAGCTAAACATACCTCTTCCTCCTCGATGTCCTCAAAGTCATCGTCGTCCTCGTCCATCTCCTGGCCCTCCTCGTCCTCCTTCATCGTGGCGCGCTCGGCAAAGGCCAGGCGACCCTTTCCAGCCGCAGCAGCGGCCAAAGCGGGATGTGGTCGCGGTTCCACCACGCTCCGTGTGCAGACAGAGGCCGAAGTGCTTGTGCTACCGCCGCTGGCCGTCATCTGGTCGCGCTCGAACTTGGCCAGCAGCTCGCGGTGCTTCTTGCTGTTCAGGTGATTGTCGTGGGCCTTCTGGCTGCCGAACTGCCTGCGGCAGGCATGGCAATACACGCTGATGTTCTGCTCCTCCAGCGCCGCATCGGTGGCACTGCGGGCGCTCAGGACACGCTGCTGGAACTCCTCCGCCGTCACCGGCGGCAGCTGGGCCACCCGCCGCTTGAGATTATAGCGGTGCCAGTCCGTTTTGTAGTGCTCGCGCTGGATGTCAGCGCTGGCGAAGCGAGCATCGCAGTTCAGACACGTGAATTGCGACGACATTCCTCAGCGGCCAGTGTCTTGGTTAGCAAACTGCGTTAATCTCCGGCTGATAGATCGTAATCTCTGCCTTGAATTTGAATTTGAAATAATATGGCGTATTTCACAACGGATTCTCTGATAATAATGACTATTATTGCTGATGATTAAAAAACAAACGTGGTGCAGTTCAGTGTGGCCAGATGCGTATTAGGCTTTGCCCCTAAAAATCTCAGTGTTGTGAATTTCCCCCTAAAAAATCCAATCGTCAACTTTTTTTACACCTCCCGCTAGAGGGCTCTCGTGCTTCTCCAATTGGGATTTGCTTGCACGGCTTTCTCTAATTGGGTTGCATTGTCAAGTGTCTCCAGTTTTTTTTTAGCTTTTAGCAAGACTTAGAACTCTTAGAAATCGCCATCTTGTGGCGGTTTAAGAACCTGGCTAAGAACTTGGCCTGTAAGTTAGCGCAGACTGAAACCCCAAGGCGGCAACTAATTTTAAATTCGAATTCAAATTTGGCGCTGAAATTAATGTATTTCGTTTTTCATTTGTTGCTTTACAAATTGTTGTTGTTCCTGTAAATGAGTTCAATTATTTTGCTTTCCTTCAAACCAAATATTACAGTCTTTCATGAATTTTTTATTTAAAATTTTGTGCCGAAAGTTTCTCATATGTGTGCTTATAATTATAATTCCCAAATTGTTCTGACATCCCTGGCATGAAGTGACAGGTGTGTCCGGCCAAGTCTTAAATATGTGTGTTATTGTGTGCAGATGTATGTGTTACGGGCTTTATGTGTAAATGCTATCACGGAAGAAGCATGTCTCTGCTGATCATAATTACTTACCCTAAAAGTAGCTAATTTTTTTTTTCCTTTAATCTAAAAGTAGCTAAATTTTTTCCCTAATAAAAGAGAAATTACCCATAATTTTTGACAAAAAATAATGATCATTTAATGGTCACATAAAAATATTTATAGAAATAACAACAAATTATGAGTGCGTCCTTAAAAATTCTAAAATAGTGAATTATGGTGTTAGAATAATTATACCGATCCGGTCATTATAGGAAAAATCGGGTAATAATCATGCGCGCCATCAGACAATGAAGTTTTCGAGCATGTTGTGTACCTGGAAGATTTATATCCCAATATTGCTAGCAACTAATCTCTTTATAACACCACAACTGTGATCTATTTAGTTTTACTTTCATTGCTTTGGCTATCAAGTATATCACAGTCGGTTTTACTTCGACTGCGACTTTTCTACTTGTTTAAATAATTCAAAACTGGCCAACAAGACCAGTATCTCGTGATAATAACTAGAAAACAAATTGTAAATTCCTAGATTCACCAGGTATCATTCTGTACAGAATCAGAAGTCTGGCTTAGACACCTCAGATCACTCCAGCTACTAGTGATTTTCGTGTATAATTTGTAAAATTGTAATGCTAGAGTTGCCTGGAAAATTGTAGCTTATTATGATGAGCCTCCTCTTTAGGCACTGGGTATCCCATAGTCGAGCACCTTGGTCCGTAGTCCGTAGTGTTCTTGCCATTTTAAATACCTAATTTATGGTATTACAACTCCGACTGCCTGTACTTCGGGTACAATTAGGGCGTTTAGTGTTGGGATCTTGTAAAATCAGTGCAGGCAGCTGAAACACACAAATAAATAAGGCCCCCTGTGCGCTGGGCATACATAATTAGGCTCCGAAACACTCCGAGTCTTCTTTTATTGGGTCAAGTAGCTTGTAAAGAGCGGCAGAGGGGGAAAAATCGATTTTACTTTTACTGGAAAACTCCGAACATGAAGGCGGAGTGCAGCGCCATTTTGTTGCAGCATCTATATATATCTCAGTATCTCTGTATCTGAATGCACACAGATACAAACTGGTGAAGATACACAGTTGCAGTTGCAGTTGCAGCTGCAGCTGGGATTGGTCGCTCTGCTGCTGTGATTTGTAAGGGGAAAACCCGTTTTTCCGCTGACATCGCACCTCCTCCGATTTGCATATTTTTTGTGCCAGCACATTCCTCGGGCTGCCAAAGAAAGAAAAAGTAAGAAATAAAAGAAGTACAAAATGACCAAAATTATCATGCATCTCATTATTAAACGAAACTCTCACATATAACTTATTGATTTGTGCGGCAAAGTAACAAAAAATCAAATAAAAGATGGGGCAGGGGGCAGGGGGATGGATAATATGCTCGAAAATTTAATGCACGAATTAATTATAAATTCCGTTGGCGGTGCCCCGCCACGAAAGCGGCCAAAATTCATGGTAAATACTGTCTGTTATCTCTGTTTTTTCTTTTTTGTTTTTTGTTTTTAATAATAATAAAAATGCAAATGATTATATTTGTGAATTAAAGTTCTCGGATTTATGGCAATAGCTTCATATTATAATTGCTATTTTTATGTTATAACGCGTAGAGATGCTGCCTTGGAAATTGTGGATGGATATCAAGGGGTCTGGGGATTGGCGTTAGAAAGTGCCGCCCCGCCATGCAAATGAGAATCGGAGAAAATTAATCGACGGATCGCAATGGAATTCTAATTGTGTTTACGCACTTTCTGCTTTACACAGTTGTGAGCACGCTCTTGTCCATCCCACTGTACCTACACTGGCAGAGGTAAGTATTCGTTTATGGAAATTTTTAAAGTGAGCTCAAGTGATGGAGATAAAACTTTACTGTATATATCTAGTAGATATAAGTGAAAGAAAACAGCTTAGAAAAGGACTAGAATCGACTTGGACACTCTTCTGATTTAAACTATAATGCCTTTGGCATGAAAAGAAGGTCCTACTTGAGGATATTCCATCTAAACTCGCCTATGTAGAGGGAAAGACTCTTCCACAGACACAATTATTAACTCCTAAATGTAAAGCCTTATATCATTTAGACACTGGACAATCCTAAAGATACAATCAGAGTGAAGAATACGCTTTACTACCAGTGTACGCACTAGGTGTACATAGAGATGTCTCGCCACGAAATGGGTCGATGACAGATTGTGCCTGGCAGGCAGATTGTCCGAAATCGAAACGAACCAAACCCAACCCACTGCCATATCGTTTGCCGAACTTCAGCGATCGTGATCTCCGCCAGAGGTGTTCGTCTCTGTTCGTTCCTTCAGACTGTAATCAGCGCTTTGATATCGGAACAAGGTGTGCGCTTGTCGCAGTTCTTGTCACAGCTACTGTTGCGGCTGTTGGTGCTTCCCACTTAACAGTAAGGTGCGAGACATAAAAGCGAACTTACAGAAGTTATAAATAAAAGTTATAATCTCAGCATGCATATAAACTGTTTTCCTTAAGGCTCAAGGCATAAGTTCTTCCTTAGAGAGAGCATTCCCTCTGCGATCTTTTTTTAGGAAAGCAATTCCCAGACCAAGACCATGCTCAGAGCTCCCTTTTGACGCGCCTGGATCACACCCAGCTTTTGGCCTGACGGCTCCTCCTCTTGGCCATCACAATTTATGATGCTTCATTAGCATGCACCAAGAGTGGACAATAAATGGCCAGAGCTCACCTCAGCTCAGCTCAGCTCAGCTCAACTCGGCTGGGATAATGCTAATGCTAATGCTGTGGCTGTTAGTCCAGCAGACTAATTAAAAAAATAAATAAAACAACGCAGGTCACAAGCTGTGTGTGATTCGGTATGTTTATTGGCCTTTGTTGGCCATTTTCGTTCGGCCAAATGTCTCTCTTGCTTTCGGGCCTTTCCTAATCACAATCAATAAATTTATTTCGTTTTTGAGTCAGCGTCGTTCGTAGAAATTTTCGAATCCCGCTAAGAAATCGCATTTTTTCATAGCTCTTTCTTTTATGTCTTATGTTTTTTTTTCCTTATTTTTTGTTTGCCATTTTTCTGTCATAGGTCAATTTCGCTTTTAAATACTCTTTGGAAAGGGTATATTCGAGAACTTGGAGCTTTTGGTTTTGTGTCAAATATAAATATAATATTAGGAGGATCCTTTATTTTGTATTTTTCACTTCAAGGCTTATAATTTTGAGAACTCAACCTCTAAAAAGCGGTAATACATTTTTTAATTATTATTTTTCTTCATTAGAACAGCATTTTTGTTATCGCTCTAAACATCTGGTATTCATCTGGTATTTTTTTGGAGATCTATCAACTGTCTCTGCTAATGCATTAGTCAATGCATTACAAGTGCCGTATAGTCATCTCCCTCGCACCTTAAGATACTTTCAGCTCTTTAAGGAAACGTTTAATTAATTCTGCAGCTTCATTTGGAAATTGTGACCTCAATGACCATGTTTAGGACATGGAAATCACATCAGTTGATTAATTATTCTTAATATTATTATTAAGGAATATATTTAAAATATAAATATACCGAAAAACAGAAGGGCATTCATCATCTACAAACCCAGACGAAGCTGCAGCTAAGGCTAAACTTTCGCACCACGTGTGAGTTAGCCTTTTGTTGTCTACAAAAAATGCCAGAGCCCAAGACTCTGTGCTCCCTTTGTTCTGTTCTTGGCCGCTAAATCATCTGTTGGCTCTGAATAAATCTTCGGACAGAGGGCAGGGCAGGAATTTAACGCCTCTAAATTTGGTCAATAGAGTCACAAGATCTATTTTTAAAATCACTTCAAGGCTAAATTTATGCGGAATTTAATAAGGGCCATAGTTTGTGTTCAACTTTCCACTCTTGAGGGCTGCGAATTATGAGCAGAGAAATTTATTATCGGAAACCAATAAGACTTTAAGATTAAAGAAATCATCATACCTGCAAGTAAAATATTATTTAAATATGTTCTACAATGTTAATGGATTAACAATCCTTGATCTGAAATGATTAATATCAAAAAGAGATCATAGGTTGAAAAGTCACGTATTGGAATGTTGAATAATTATTATTCTGATCGAAGAAACGCCTGAGTTTGGGGTTTTTGCACAGCCAATGGTTCATAGATTCCTACCTTGGTTGTGACCTATTAAGGGCCAAAACTTTCATCCGGCCAAGTGCTGGGGCCATCGAAGCGGGGTTATTAATGACCCGTCGATCCATTGACCCCGCGACAGAAAGCCACCAGAAACGGGTTCTTTAAAGAAAGCCAAAAAGAAGCTCGCCGCGGCTAACTGATGAATAATTCAGTGACCAAAGAGCAGAGCCCAGAGACCAGAGCCCAGAGACCTGGGGTTGTTCATAGGAAACCGTTGGTGGCTGTGACTGAGACTCTGCCTTTGGTTTTGGTTTCTGTCCACTTTTGGCAATTAGCTGTGGGTCAATAGGTGCTGCTGCCGAGCTAATATAAGCGGCTGCCGATCGTCGGACAGCTCAGTTTTTAGCCAAGTCTGGACAAGATGAGGAACCGGTGCGTCTGGCTCCTCCTGGGCCTGGTCTTCCTAGCCGCCAGTGTTTCCGCCGAATCCCTGATCGAGGTGGACGAGAATGGCGACGAGTACGAGCTGAAGAGATTTTACATCCAGGGTCGCCAGCTGAAGGGCGATGGCAGCCAGTCGCAGTGCGTTGTGACCCGGAGAAAGCGCTCAGGCAGGGCTCACTCGGTGACCAAACCCGGTGAGACCGGAGCCAGTGTCCAGGTCAGTTCGCAGACACTGAATGTGGAGAGCTTGCCGGCAATAATGGAGCATCGCGAGGGTGCCGCCACCCTTCAGGAGGTGGATCCCAGCAAGAGGCGTTATGTGGCTCTAACTGGTGTGCACTACGAGCCGCATGTTCCCAATGATGATGACGATGACGAGGATCAGGAGGATGAAGATGATGATAATGATGAGGAACTGGAGGATGAGACTCTGGCTGGTCAATCCCCCAAATCTCAGTCACAGTTTGTGCCCGCTGCCCTGGCCCTGCCCTTGGCCCAAGGCTCTCAGGTAGCAGCTGGAGCTGGAGCTGGCGGAGAGCAGACCAGTGCTGCCCTGCTGCCGCAGGGCGTTAGCGTTGTGGCCAATGCCGCCAGTCATGCCAATGTGGCCGAGGATGCCGGCATCGTGGTGGTCCAGTCGCATCAGCCGCCCAAGGTTAATCCCGACACGCATGCCGTCTTCGAGCTGAAGCCCATCCAGGCGGATGTCCAGCAGCCGGCCGTCAGCTTCTATCCCTTCGTCCATCCCTGGGAGGTGGTGCAGCCCGAGGACGAGGATGACTACGGCGAGGACGACTATGACGAGGAGGACTACGATGACTTCTACTACGGCAGCGGCAGTGGCTACTACCGCGATCAGCCGGGCTACGTGGGCCTCGGTGAGTACGACGAGCACATCGTCAGCGAGGATAGCCCCACGTCCACCACGGCGGTCTGGTCCACTAACGATGACAGCGACATCCATCCCGTGATCAATCAGGCCAACAAGCGGCCCAATCAGAACAAGAACAAGAACAAGAATAAGAATAAGAATTCGAACAAGAAGAATCCGAAGCGAAAGAGTCAGATGAAGCAGAAGAACAAGAAGCGAGTCTCGCAGAAGAAACGAAAGCCGGAGACGGAGCTGAGTCAAAAGAAGAAGGATCAAAAGAAGAAGCAGCAGGACAAGGAGCAGGTCCAGGAGATGCAGCAGGACCAAATGGTCGAGAGTCCCGTTGATGTTATCAAGAAGCCAGCTGCTGTTGCAGCTTCAAGTGCACAGTCCTCCATCAGCAGCAGCAGCAGCGGCAGCAGCAGCGGCAGCATGTCCTCTGTCAGCAATTCTTCTGGCAGCAATTCTTCGGCTCAGAAGAAAAAGAAGAAGAAGAAGAAGCCTAGCAGCAGCAGCAGCAGCAGCAGCAGTGGCAGGTAATATTTGCAACTATTTATATTGAGATATTGTTGAAGATATTGAATAATCCTTTGGAATATTTCATTTTAATGGTTATATTTGTTAGTAAAAAATATCTAAATGAATGTTGATCTATATCCTTGCAGCACCAGCAAGCGCAGGACCAAGAAAAAGAAGAAGCAGAGCAGCAGCAGCAGCAGCAGCCTCTCCTCTGGCAACAGGCGTCGCCGCCCCAGTGGCTCCAGCTCCAGCTCCAGCTCCAGTTCCTCCATCGGCGGCTATCGTCGCCGCCGGCCCCAGCTGACGCAGCAGCAGAAACGCCGCCAGCAGCAGCAGCGGCGACGCCGCAAGCAGCAGCAGCAGCAGAACAACAGGCGCCGCCTGCAGCAGCAGCAGAAGCGCCGCAGGAACCGCAACAAGAATCGCCAGTTCTACGGCGACGAGCCCATCATCAACTGCATCTACATCAACAAGGATCCGCCGACGACCACCACGCCGCGTCCCTTCTGGAACATCCTGGGGCGTCAGTCGGATGACCAAAAAGCCAAGGACACTCAGGCCCCTGGCCAGGATACCATCGCTGCCGCCGCCGTAGAGCCCGTGGATCCTGTGGCCAAGCAGGCCGTCCTGCAGGCCGTGCGACGCAACTTTGGCGAGTTTGGCGGTCGCAAGCGCACCAACCTGCGGTTCGTGGCCTAGAAGCGAGGATATACCAAGGATAAGCCCCATTCTTACTTTTTTTTTTTTGCGTATTTATTTATTTATTGTAATGCAAACAGTCAGTTTTTTTTTTATATATATATATTGTATGTACATCGAAGCCGTTGATGAAAGTTTTATTTTAGAGGCACGTGTGTGCGGACAACTCATTTGGGGGGCGTTGCATTCGGTATTATTGATTTCTGTTGCGGGAGGGAGGACAGCACAGGACCAGGACACAGGACACAAGACGCAGGACGCAGGACGCAGGACAGGCGGGACATGGCCAGTGTGAGTGAACCGAACAGGTGTGTAACCTGAATCTGTCCTGCTGCCAGCTGCACAGCAAGAAACTCGGGCTACTTTTGGACTTTGTTGTATTCAACAATCCTTGGAGTTGTTTAATCTTTTAGAAGGGAGTCCTTAAATAAAATAGATTAAAATAAAATATGTATTTAAAAGGTTATAAAGAACCTTTCTTAGGGAGACTTACCATCTCAAGTGTAAGCTTTATTTTATTTTTACAGATTTAGCATACATTTTCAACCAATTTTGATTTGATTCGATTTAGTTTGTAGTATTTTTTCAAAGAAATAAAGGTGAAAACATTTCTTTTTGCGCCGTGTAAAAGCCTCCTTCGCTCGGGCAGCCATGTCCTGGCCAAAGGGAAAATCACCCCCGAGAGGAGAGCGAGGAGAGCACTCCGCCGGATATATGCCTCACTGCACAGGCCAAACAACTCCGGTGGAAAGGGCCAAAAATATGGAGAAATGGAAAATCCGAGAATCGGTGAAGCGGGGAAGCGGTGACTGCGGAAAGCGGAGAAAAGGGTTGCGCGCCAGGACTTGTTTTATGTTTTCCGTCACTAGATGGTGCTCTCCACGGATTTTAGACTCCACACGCTGAAAGTACATGTTTTTTTTATTAATTAACATCTTTATTTAATATTATCCAGGAACAGATCTAATTAAAGCCTTTAACCTAAATGTTTTCTTAAGTAAATAATCTCTTAATTATAAATTATAATTTGCTTTCAACTTATTATATAGGAGTAGATCAAATTACGACTAGTTTCAAGTAAATAATATATTCATATTAGTCTCTTAGGAGCAGCCCAAAATGTCTTCTTTTGAGCCTGCGAATTGGGATAGCCCCCTGTAATCTCCGGGCTAGACGATTACGGTGGGCAGTTAAACGGTCGTTGTATCTGCTTGAGAAGAACGATATTTGGTCTTCAACAAGGCTCAGGTTTAGGTCATTGTGAAGCGTTTGGCCGCTAACGAACCACTCACAGCCAGTGATTTGTCTTAATGTTTTGTTCTGGACGGTTTGGAATCGTTTTCGGTGGGACGCAGCCGCCACTCCCCAAATTTGGATTCCGTATTTCCAAGTTGGTGCGATGATTTGTTGATAAATCTGCCGCTTGCATCTTAAAGATAATTTGCTTTTCTTATTTAGCATCCAGAATAATTGGTTCCGCTTTAGGTTGCACATTTTGACGACTCTGGCAATATGTTCTCGGAAGGTTAGGCGTTTGTCCAGTGTGAGGCCTAGGTATTTCGCCTTAGTCGCTTGCTCTATGTCCACATTATTAATGTGGACCACAGGAGTTGTTTTTCGGCGTAACGTAAAGCAAACGTTTACGGATTTGCTTTCGTTGATTTTGATGTTGTTCGCCGTGGCCCATT